>SKCR01034503.1:0-210408 GCA_019454045.1 Zanthoxylum bungeanum
TTCTATCACAGTGGACTCCTCCTGGAACACCGCAATTAAACGGTGTGGTCCGAACGGAGAAACCGCACCTTGTTGGACATGGTGAGGTCAATGATGAGTCGGAGTGAGCTACCAATATCCTTCTGGGGATACGCATTAAACAGTGCTATACTTATTTTGAATAAGGTACCGTCGAAGTCTGTTGAACAGACTCCATATGAGATATGGACAGGAAGGAAACCAGGTTTCTCTTTCCTGAAGATTTGGGGATGCTGGGCATATGTTAAACGTTTGGAAGGTACCAAACTTGAACCCAAATCTGATAAATGCCTTTTCGTAGGATATCCTAGGGAAACCAAAGGATATTACTTTTCACCCACCACAAGAGAACAAAGTATTTGTTGCTCTACAAGCATTTTTCCTTGAGAAGGATTTTTTTAAATGCAGTGGTAAGTGGGAGGAAAGTAGAACTCGATGAAGATCGTAGTGATACTGTTCCTGGCAATGAATCAACGACGGAACAAGAACAGACCGTCCGGGATGAGTCTGTACCACAAAACTTCACATACACAAGGACCGCGTAGGTCGGAGAGAGTCAGAACAGTACCTGAGAGGTATGGGTTCCTGATCTCACCTCATGTAGATATTAATCTTATTGAGGATAATGAGCCGGCTACGTATGAGGAAGCGATACAAAATATCGATTCCGCTTTATGGCAAGAAGCCATGAAGTCCGAGATGGATTCCATGTACTACAACCAAGTTTGGACACTGGTTGATGCACCAGAAGGCGTAAAGCCTATTGGATGCAGATGGATCTTCAAGAAGAAGACCGACATGGATGGCAACGTACAAACGTACAAAGCTAGGCTTGTAGCGAAGGGATATCGTCAACAATATGGTATTGATTATGACGAAACCTTCTCACCCGTTGCCATGATTAAATCCATTCGGATAATGCTTGCAATAGCTGCATATTTCGACTACGAGATATGGCAGATGGACGTTAAAACCGCTTTCCTTAACGGAAACCTTTTGGAGGATGTTTATATGCAACAGCCTGACGGTTTTATCGTACCACGACTTGCAAACAAGGTTTGTAAGTTAAATCGATCCATTTATG
The DNA here is from genome assembly GCA_019454045.1 of Zanthoxylum bungeanum. Lineage (NCBI taxonomy): Eukaryota > Viridiplantae > Streptophyta > Magnoliopsida > Sapindales > Rutaceae > Zanthoxylum > Zanthoxylum bungeanum. The sequence goes on from SKCR01034503.1 coordinate 1,103, forward strand.
GATTGAAGCAAGCATCACGGTCATGGAATCAGCGTTTTGATGAGATCATAAAAGAATATGATTTCGTAAAAACCGCAGATGACCCTTGTGTATACAAGAAGGTTAGTGGGAGAGCACTTACTTTTATTGTCCTTTATGTCGACGACGTAGTTGCTTATAGGCAATGACATTCCCATGCTAACGTCGGTGAAAGCTTGGCTTTCATTAAAATTCTCCATGAAAGATCTGGGAGAAGCAGCCTTTATTCTTGGAATAAAGATCTACAGGGATAGATCTAGAAAGCTGCTTGGACTCTCCCAGAGTACATACATTGATAAAGTGTTGAAGCGATTCAACATGGAACAATCCAAGAGGGGATTGGTTCCATTGGTACGTGGTACCTCTCTGTCTAAGGACATGTGTCCTAAGACTCAGGAAGAGAGAGACAACATGAGTCGGATACCGTTCGCCTCGGCAGTCGGATCGATCATGTATGCCATGATATGTACACGACCTGATGTCTCATATGCTTTGAGCATGTGCAGTCGCTATCAGGCCGATCCAGGTGAAGGTCACTGGACAGCAGTTAAGAATATCCTTAAGTATCTTAACGAACTAAGGATGCTTTCTTAATTTATGGAGGTGGAGAACTTGCGGTATCTGGGTATACCGATGCAAGTTTCTAGACCGACAAGGATGACTACAAGTCGTAAATCAGGGTACATTTTTTGTTTGAATAACGGAGCAGTGAGCTGGAAATCTTCCAAGCAAGATACTGTTGCCGATTCAACAACAGAAGCGGAATACATCGCTGCATCTGAAGCAGCAAAGGAGGCAGTTTGGATCCGAAAGTTTCTAATCGGATTAGGAGTAGTTCCGTTAGCAGCTGAGCCCGTTTCATTGTATTGTGACAATAACGGGGCTATAGCACAGGCTAAGGAACCAAGGTCTCATCAACGGTCCAAGCATGTTCTTCGACGTTACCATCTGATTCGGGAGATTATACATCGTGGCGATGTAAAGGTCGAGAAGGTCACATCAGATGACAACATTGCAGATCCGCTGACGAAGGCTGTTCTTAGCAAGTTTTTGAACGACATATACATAGTTCGGGTATTAGATGCTTGAGTGACTGGCTATAGGCCAAGTGGGAGATTGTTAGACATTATGTCCCATAGCATCACTGTTTGTAAATGATATTGTATTATTGTACAAAATTAACTATGTGATAATGAAATTGCCTTTTGCCGTTTTGTAATATTATTTACTTTGATTTATAAATGGCGAAAGTCCATATGATTAGTACCTGGACTGAGAATGATATGAGACAGTTATCAGTCCCCGAAGGTTTAATCATTAAATATCCCTAGCCGTAGTATTATCGAGACTGGACATCGATAATGCGGAATAGACTAGTATTGCGCTTGTTCACGTTGTGAGGGCACAACGGCATAGTTCTCATATATTTAAGTATTGGATACTTATGCAAGTGCGATAGGAGGTTGTGTTTTACCGATGGTACGGAAAACAGCTTCGCTCTGGATAGACCCCCGCGAATCCCATTGGTAGTATGTCTGCGTGTCTATGGGAGGCCGCATCAGGGTAGGTGTATATGGTCTTAACCTGAGACTTACATCGCTAGTACTTGCGACAATCGGTAAACTTTGGTTTTGGTGGTTGGGGACCTTAACCGGTTCTGTGTACACCTCTTCTGGGTTTATCGAGAATCGTAGTGTACTGGATGTGATGTCAAGATGGAAGTATCGCTTCAGACATATGGAGGTGATGATCACGCAGGACACAGAACTAGTACTCTATAAAAGGTTGCAACCGTCGGGACAATATGACTAGGTCAGGATTGTCCGATTTAAAGAGACCAGTTGCTTGATGTCCGATATATGTTTCGTACGGGGCAGACACATCTCCAGCCCCAGGCCTAGCATGTGATCATCCGATACTGGATCGATGTATGCAATACTACGGTATACTACGCTTGATATAGATCTTATATTCCTATAAGAATATTTCTGGAGAATTGGGTAGGCATGGCGCTTTGCTAGAAGCCAACCTTGTCTTGTGAATCGGTAAGAATGTAGTACGAGGTACGTGCGTGTTCGGATTATCCGACGACCGTATTTACTGCCAACATATCCGGAGATCTCTTGGGTCGCTTCCTGAAGATTCACCTATGATATTTGATTCGGACTTAATTAATCTTGGATTAATTGCGGAGAAACTTTATCTCGGATAAAGTGCCTTATTAGAGAGAGAACGATTAATTTGGAATTAATCGATAAAATTATTATATTCGATATAATAATCGAAATTCGATTTCGACGCGAAATTAAAATTAGATTTTAATTCGTGCATACGAGTTAATTTAGAATTAATTCGTTAGCGACGTAAATAATAATTTCGCTAGGCGTGATTATTTATTTAAATTCGATTTAATTAACGTCGCGACGTAAGTTCAGTATTTCGGAAATATCGAACCCGAACGCGTGAGTGCACGTGGGCCCACTTTCATTTGGAAACGTGTGGGGCCCACATGACACATGTCATTATATGTATTATTTTATTGATGATGCATTGCATGGTGATAGTGTACAATACACTCAATTGTTTTGCATGGAATTTGAGTGTTTGACACTCTAAGCCATTGCATGGTTGGTGTCATAATTTTATTATTAATTTAATAAACATTATGGCATAAATATAAATTGATTTTTGGTAACAAAAATTGATTTAACAAACAAAAACTCTCTTCTCTCTCTCTAATGCCGAAACCTGAAACAGTTTTGGGGTCTCCATTTTCTTCAATTTTTGTTGCAAAAGCTTGAAGATATTGTGGTTGTTTGGAACATCTATTCACATGCAAGGCTAGCACCTTCAAGGGATCATAAAGAGGTGATAGGGAAACCATCAAAGAGCTTGGAATACACAAAGCTTGGAGCTTTCCACCTTTTTCTCCTCTTGGCCGAATCAACCAACACTTAGAGCTTCCATTTGGTTTGATTTTCTTCATCAACAAAGCATTGTAAGTATGATTCCGCCATACTTCAAAGTTCAATATATATTCATTTATTGTATTTCAAATGCTTAATATTTCCTTGGGACATATTATAGAAACCAACAAAAAATACTTAAGCAATAAGTTTCTCAAATACATGAAAGAATATAGTATTCTTTCAATTAGGACTCCTCCCGGAACACGTCAATTTGACGATGTGTCCGAACTGAGAAACTGAACCTTGTTGGACAAAGTAAGGTTAATCATGAGTCGCTCTGAGCTACCATTTTCCTTCTAGGGATAAGCATTAATCAGTGCAAAACTTATTTTGAATAAGGTTCCATAAAAATCTGTTAGACAGACTTTATATTAGATATGAACAGGAAAGAAACTAGGTTTTCTAATTCTTGAAGATTTGGGAATGCTAGGCATATGTTTGGATGATACCAAACTAGAAACCAAATCGGATAAGTGCCTAATTTGTAGGTTATCCTAGGGTAACCAAAGTATAGTACTTATACAACTCACGTGAGAACAATTTAATTGTTGCTCACCATGCGGTTTTCCTAAGAGGAATACCGATATGAAGTGGTAAGTGGGACGAAAGTAAAACTCGATGAAAATCGGAGTAATACTATTCCAGACACCGATTCCTTAATGGAACACAAATAGTTTATCAAGGATGAAACTATACCAATAATCTTCGAATACATAAGAACCACGCAAGTCAGAGAGAGTCAGAAAACAACCTGGGAGGTATGGGTTTCTGATCTCACCTCATAAAGATGTCAATCTTAATGAGGAATACAAACTGACTACGTATGAGGAAGTGATACAAGGTATCGAATCCCTATTATGGAAAAGTGCCATGATTTCCAAAATGGATTCCATGTATACCAACCAAGTTTAGACACTGGTTGTTGTACCAGAAGACATTGTGCCTATTGGTACTATATAAGTCTTCAAGGAAGACATACATGGAAGGCAACATACCAACGTACTAAGCTGGGCTTGTAGCGAGAAGGTATCGTTATCAACATTGTGTCGATTATGATGAAACCTTTTACTCGTTGCCATGGTTAAATCCATTTGGATAATGCTTGCCAATGCTGCATGTTTCATTTATGAAATATGGCAGCTGAACGTCAAAATCGCTTTCCTTAAATGGAAACCTTTTGGAGGATGTTTAAAACATCATGATGGTTTTGTCGTACCAAAACGAGCAAACAAGGTTTGCAAGTTAAATCAATCCATTTATAAGGAGGATAGTGGGAGCGCACTGACAGTGATTGTCCTAATAATGATGATATGTCATTTCTTGGAAATGATATTCCTATAATACAGTCGGTGAAAGCTTAGCGTTCATGAAAATTCTGCGTAAAATTCTTGGGAGAGACAACCTTTATTCTAGGAATAAAGATCTACGAGGATAGATCTAAAAGTTGTTGGCACTCTCCGAGAACTCGTACATTGATATAAATGTACGCGACCTGGTGTCTCATATGCTTTGAGTATATGGAGTCACAATCAAGCCAATCCAAGTGATAGTCACTGGATTGATGTTAAGAACATCCTTAAGTATCTTAGATGAACTAAGTATGCTTTCTTATACTATGGAGAAAGAGAACTTGAAGTGACTGGGTTCACTATTGCAAGTTTCCTAACCGATAAAATGACTATAAGTCGTAAAAAAAGGGTACCATATAGTTTGAATAACGGAACAGTGAGCTGGAAATCTTCCAAGCAAGATACTGTTGCCGAATAAACAACAAAAGCCGAATGTTGCTGCAGCTGAGGCAGTAATAGAAGCCTTTTGGATTGATAATATTCCTAATCAGATTAGGAGTAGTTCTGTTAGCAGCTGAGCTAGGCTACAGCACAGGCTAAGGAATTAATGGTCTCATCAACGATCCAGATATATACATCAAATATTCATCTAATTCGTTCGGATCATACATCGTGGCGATGTGATGATCGAATAAATCCAAGCCTCTTAGGATCTTATTGCTTGGTGACAGGAATAAACAACGACTCCTCCAAATTAGTCCATCACAATAGGCTATGAGTACATGATTATCTAGGTGCCTTCACAGCTTTTCCTTGTAGAAAGGTAGTGAATGAAGGAAGACACCAAACCATTACCTAGCTCAAAGAGTGCCTTTGATTAAACCCCTTTCAACCCACTATAGACACGGTTAACTAAAGCACAAATCATAATAACTACAAGACATTATTTCGGGGCTAATTCTCTATCCCCAGTGGAGTCACCGGACTGTAGGACATAGATGTTGGACTACGCTGTTTCGGGCTTGCTGCCCGGTTGGGAGTACGGAGTAGCCCGTGGGGGACTAAACCGGAGAATAATGGAGTCGCCACCCGGTGTGAACTGGGAAAATGATTTAAGGCCGCACTCACCCCTCGCAAGGGAAGACCTCAAACCGTTGGGTTCGGAATGGTCCATTACTTATGCCACTTGTAATGAAATGATTTGTGCAATAATCTAACCAAGCCTAAGCAACATATTTCCAAGGATAATTTACTCCTAAGTTCGCATGCATAAGTACAAGGCTTATATCTAAATTTGCATATAACCTATGTCCGAATTTGCATACAACCTATTTGCATATAACCTATATCCAAATTTGCATGCATAAAGGTAAATTGAAATACGACAAGCATACAACTTTATAAGCACACCATATTCATGGATACGAAAACGCAAGGAAATGGTAATTGTACAAACACTCATAAGAGTGAATCAGAATAATGGCAAGCATACAATTTCATAAGCACATTGTACTTATACATGTGGGAACACAAATAAATGGCAATTGCACAATCATGCGTAATACAGAGAAGCAATTAGGTACATAATGCAAAGAGATAACTAATGAGGCAGTTGTACATTAAAATAAACGTGAAATGATGCGATGCAAAAGATAGACAATGAAAGTGAAAGAAAAGAGATGTGACATATGCCCACATCTATATAGGACTTCGAGTGTCCGATTAAACGTATTTCACATTCAATCGAACATACTTTGTCTGGCGCGGCAAAACGTCGTGGCAAAGGTATCCCTTCTGCTTTCTATCCCTCAAAATGGAGGACCTTTAATCCAACTTGATTTGCCCATCCGAATTCCAATATGATGCATGATTATGCAAAGAGATGACATACATAAAGCAAACAATGGAATAATAAAAGTCGCGGCGAAGTACTGTCATAAAGGTGGCCTTTTGGACTTTTCTTCTCTCAAATAGAGAACCTTTAGACCAACATAATAAGCCCATGCGCATTACATATAAAATAAATACAACAATATAGGACTTTGTATGCTCGGTTGAACATATCTCACATCCAACCAAACGTACTTTGTTCGGCGCGGCAAAGTATTGTCGTAAAGGTAGCCATTTGGCCTTTTCTTCCCTCAAATAGAGAACCTTTAGACCAACATACTAAGCCCATGCGCACTATATCATCAATTACATAAACAACTAATGTACATAAAGTAAAAGACGGAATATAAAAGGCGCGGCGAAACATCGTGGTAAAGGTAGCCTTTGGGCATTTTCCCTCGAATAGAGGACATTTAATCCACCCTAGTTAGCCCATGCGCATTATATTATTATGCATGCAAATGAATAAGACAATGATGTGAAACTCCGTATGTCCGATTAAACATATCTCACATTCAATCAAACATACTTCGTCCGGCGAAGCAAAACATCATGGTAAAGGTAACCTTTAGGCATTTTCCCTCAAATAGAGGACCTTTAATCCACCTTAGTTAGCCCATGCGCACCGCATCATCAATACATAAACAAATAACGTACATAAAGTAAATGGCGGAATGTAAAAATGCAAATAATAGACAAACAAGATAAAATAAAGTGAAACATGTGGCATTTGCTCAAGTGGTACGTGGTGTTGTCTCCAAAGTACAGACCGCACTACCGTCTATTCGAATTCGGCTACGGAATTTACATCTGGGTTTCCATCCGATATACCATAAGAGGCGACACATTTTCCCATCCATTCAAAGGCCACAACATGCATCCACAAACGACTCTCATGCGAAGAAAATAAATAAAACAATTAAAAGACGAATGAAAATAAATAAGAAAAGTGCCCTCAGGTCTAACCTTTTAAAATCATTTATCGGAAGTACGTTACACGGCCGTCGGAAGGGTTGATGCTCCGCAACTCCTCTGGTTCAATGGTTCAACATTTTCCTTCGCTGTTTTGCTTTTTGGGCTGCTGTTTTCACTCCATTTTGCTACTGTTTTCGCTGTATTTTCTGGTTACTATTTCGAGGTAATTCTGGACTGTTTTGGGTAGTTTGGGGCGTGCAGTTCGGGACTGTTTTGGGATCACTTCAGAGTTATTTTTTCACTTTTTTGGCTATGTGTAAGGGCTGTTTCTGTGTGGTTTTAAGGTGGTTTTCGGGACTGTTTTGGGCTGACTTCAGGCAGTGTTTTAGGCATGAAATATGGGTTGTTGTGGGGTTGTTATTTGCGTGAGTTTGAGGCAGTTTGTGGGGCTGTTATTTGCGTGAGTTTGAGGCAGTTTGTTGAGGCTGATGAAGGCTATGTGAGTAGGCTGTGAGTTGACAGAGAGGAGTATGGCAGTCTGTATTGTTCACGTTACTTGTTATTGATGAAGGGCAGTGTGCTGAGTGAGGGGCTCTTGTAGCTTGGGTGTACGGCATGAGGTCGAGGCTAATGGCGTGTTAAGTGGAGTTGAAGGGAAAATTAGGGTGCGATGTGTGTTTGGTGCGTGAGGGGGGTGATGAATGAGAAGGGTCTGATGGATGATTCGTTGTCTTTGGTTTGTGAGATTAGAGAGAGAAATAGGGCTGGTGGCGTGGTTATTTTCGTGATGGGCTGCTGTTTGTCATTCAAGGTGCTGGTCGGTGTAAGTGTCTTTTGTTGATTCTATGAGAAGGCTACGTGAGGGCTATTGCCGTGGCTGTGAAGGGTTTTTTTTTTCCGAGTGGGAATCTAGGAGAGAGAGGAGAGAGGGATGAGTTTTAGGGTTTCATTCTTTGTGTTTGTGTGTTAGTCGTGTATGTCTAGGAGTTTTTTGTGTGAATGAGCTAGGGGTGCTAAGGGTTGGATTTGGGTTTCTTTTATAGGCAAGGGTAGGGTGAATCCATGTTTGAAAATGAATAAGATTTGTGTATTAAAGAGATGCCATTTAATTAGTGTCCGACAAGGAAAAATATATTTAATTGGGGACATGATTTGTTTAAATTAGGAATAGGTTTATTTGATTTGTTTATTTGTTTTATATGTTTTAATTATTTTTGGGTGGGATTTGGTGGGCTAATTGGGCTTGGGCGTGAGGCTAGCAGCAAAACCAGAAGTACCGACACCGTTCGAACGTCGATTCGAACGCTGCACGAATGCCCGCAATCTGCTTGACGTTCGAATGTGTTCATAAACGCAGCACGAACGAAATTAGTGAACATGCAAATTGAATTCAATGACATACTTATTCTGAATTTCCCCTTCCGATATTCGTTTCCCGCGACTTCCGTGACTTAAAAGGTAGTGTCTCCAAATGAGACTCATCATAGGGAATTACATGCAAAATGCAGTGCCTACAGTCGCCCTCACTTTGATGGGACTTGTGCAGTGTGTGACAATGACAATCCTATCAAAGTTGTGCAATGCATTTTTACTTACCTGGCTCGCCAGCTGCCACCTGACTTGCTTGCTGCTTCGAGCTAAGTTGATAACGCAGTGGACCTCGATCCTGGGACGCATCCCAATAAATAAAACCGACAACGGGGGCCTCGTCCTTAGGACAAATCCCAATACCGCTGACAATGTGGGTCACAACCCTAGGACACATCCCCGAAACTGATGATGCAGTGGACCTCGATCCTGGGACGCATCCAAATAACTGCAACCGAAAATGGGGGCCTCGACCTTGGGACGCATCCCAATATCGCTGATAATATGGGTCATGACCTGGGACGCATCCCCAAAATTGCTGAAGATGTGGGTCACGACCCTGGGACTCATGGGTCACGACCCTGGGACTCATCCAAAAACTGATGTTGATGTGGGCCTCGCCCCCAAACTGATACGGATGTGGGCCTCGACTCTGGGACTCATCCCCCAACTGATATAGACATGGGCCTCGCCCCCAAACTAATGTTGATGTGGGCCTCGCCACCAAACTGATGCGGATGTGAGCCTCGACCCTGTGACTCATCCCCCAACTGATGCTGACATGGGACTCGCCCCCAAACTGATGTTGATGTGGGCCTCGCCCCTAAACTGATACTGATTCCTTTCTGAAATTGATGACACTGTCATGCTGCTGCTTCTGGTTGGCTTGCTTTTGTCGCTTTCTCTTTTTCTTCTTTGAAACCTGTTATTACAAAATAGAATAAACACAAAAGGAATGCAAATATGTTACGTGTATGCATGAATGAGTTTCCTATCCCGTTGGGTTAGGTCTTCTGTCAATTCCCTTGGTGACTGCTCGGTCTTCTTTCCCTCAGGTAAAATACTGCTTCTTAATCTATCCACGTTGATCGGCTCGGTGAACTCATTCCCTTCCAAATCTAACAGTCTCACTGCCCAATTTCCTATTACTTTCTGCACTATGTAGGGTCCTTCCCAGTTAGGTCTGAACTTTCCTCTTGGGTCTTTCGTCGACGACCTCGACTACTTAAGTACCAAATCACCCTTTCTGATCTTAATAGGACACACATTCTTGTTGAATGCTCGGGCTAGTTTCTTCTGATATATCTGCATGTGATGCAAGGACTTCATTCTCTTCTCATCCAGTAGTGCTAACTGTTGAAATCTGTGTGCGGCCCATTCTTGTTCAGGTAACTACATTTCTGCTAATACCCTCAATGATTGTATCTCAACTTCCACTGTCAGTACTACTTCCATTCCATAGACCAAATAGTAAGGTGTGGCTCATGTTGTTGTTCTTTCAGATGTTCTGTACCCCCACAGGGCATATGGTAGCTTGTTAGCCCAATCTTTGCAGTTCTCTGTCATCTTGGCTAATATCTTCTTTACTGTCTTATTAGCTGCCTCAACTGCCCCATTTTCCTGCGGCCTGTAAGGTGATGACTTGTGATGTCCAATCCCATATCTCTATAGCATTGCCTTCGTTTCCCCTTGAAACTGAACTTCGTTATCTGTCACTACATGATGCGGCATCTCATACCGACATACGATGTTTCGAGCTATGAACTTTACCATCTGCTTTGCTGTAGCATTACGAATGACTCGGCTTCCACCCATTTTGAGAAGTAGTCCACTGCCACTACTATGAAGCGATGCCCATTCGATGCATTCGATCGAATCTCCCCGATCATATCAATTCCCCATGCTGAGAAAGGCCATGGCTCTGATAGCCCATGCAACTCTGTGTGCGGCAGATGATTCAAATTACCGTGTGCTTGACAATTATGACAATGTTTTACCAGCTTTGCACAGTCTGCCTCTATGGTCAACCAGTAGAAACCTTATCTTACAATCTTGTGAGAAAAATTCAACCCATTCATATGCGGTCCACATACCCCGACGTGTATTTCTTCCATTGCCTTCGGAGCCTCTTCTTTTCTCAAAAACTTCAACTGAACGCCATTTACTTGTCTCTTGTACAATTCTCCTTTCAAAATCACATATTGAGAAGCCAACTTCTGAATGGCTATTCTGTCTTTTCTGCTTGCTCCTTTTGGGAATTCTCTGTGTTCCAGATACCTCTGAATGTCATGATACCAAGGTTGCCATCGTCGATCTCTACTTCCAAAACTCTTTCTGTCTCATAGATCGGTTTGCTTCCTGTTGTCAGTATCAATGGTCTCATTACTAACTTCTCTGGATTTTCCAAGTTGCTACAAGTGTAGCTAATGCGTCTGCCATCTGATTCTCTTCCCATGGCAAGTGCTGAAAATTACAATCGGGGATAGATTGTGCCAACTTTCTGAGGTGAAAAAGATAAGGTTTCAACCGTTCTTCCTTCAATTCCCATTCTCCTTGAATCTGTCGGATTACCAACATCGAATCTCCGTAGACCTCCACGCTCTCAACCTTCAAGGCTATCAGTGCAGTCAATCCAAAAGCACATGCTTCATACTCGGCCATGTTATTAGTTACCACAAATGTCAACCTCTTGGCCATAGGTAAGGTTCCCCTTTGGGGGACACTATCACAATCCCAATTTCGGCACCCTTGCAATTCACCACTCCGTCAAAATACATCTTCCATCCCTGAACCGTTATTGCTTGGATCTCTTCATCTGGGAATTCAAACTTATACTGATCCCCTTCAATAGGTTGTAATGCCATGAACTCTGCCACTGCTCGCCCTTTGATTACCTTGGAGGTGAGATACTCAATGTCAAACTCTGTCAGCAACAATAACCATCTGCCCAACTTCCCCACTAACGAAGGCACTGAATGTAGATATTTCAAAGGATTCTCCTTTGCCACTTCCTGGATCTTGTAAGATTGGAAGTAATGTCGCAATTTTTTGGATGCCCATACTACTGCCAAACAGATATTCTCTACTTCTTGATAACGGGCTTCATACGGAAGCATTTTCTTACTGAGATAGTAAACTGCATTCTCTACCCCTGTCTCATTTGCATGTACCATCATTGCCCCCAGTGCTTCTGATTCTATGGCCAAATACAATACCAAGGGTCTGCCCGGTCTCGGAGGTTTCGATACATAAGGTTTTACCAAGTATTCTCTGATCTTGTCGTAGTATGCTTGACATTGCTCATTCCATTTCACTGGCTGGTCTTTTCTCAGCAATTTGAAGATAGGCTCACATACTGATGTCAACTTGGCGATGAACCGATTGATATACTAAATTTTCCTGAGGAATGTTCTGACTTTCTTCTCTATCTTCGGTGCGGGCATATCAGTAATTGCTTTGATCTTCTCTGAGTCTACCTCTATTCCTTCCATTCCCCCTGTATGTCCCAACAATTTTCCTGATGTTACCCCAAACACACATTTCTTGGGATTCAGCCGCAAGTTGTATTTGTCAACTCTCTGAAGGAACTTCTCCAGTGCTTCTATATGCCCAATTCTTGACTCTGATTTCACCATCATATCATCCACATATACTTCGATCTCTTTGTGCATCAAATCGTGGAATAATGTAGTAGCCATCCGCTGATAAGTAGCTCTCTGCATTCTTGAGCCCAAACGGCATTACCTTGTAACAATATGTGCCCAACTCGGTGACAAAGGCAGTCTTGTGCTTGTCTTCTTTCAGCCATGAGAACCTGATTGTACCCTGAAAACACCCATCTGCAAATGAATACATGGCAGATAAGACGTAACTGTCAACTAGCACATCTATATGAGGTAGGGGAAAATCATCTTTCGGGCAAGCCTTGTTAAGATCTCTGTAATCCACACACATTCTGACTTTCCCGTCTTTCTTCGGCACTGGCACAATATTTGCTAACCATTCGGGATACTTTACTACTTCCAGGAACCCCACATCTTTCTGTTTCTTGACTTCTTCTCTAATTTTCTCAGCCCATTCTGGTCTCATCCGTCGGAGTTTCTGTTTCACTGGCCTTATATTCGGATAAGTCGGTATTTTATGATGGGCGATGCTTCTGTCTACCCCAGGCATATCCTCGTAGGACCAAGAAAAGAATTTGGCATATCTGACCAATATTTCATCTAATTTCTCCTGTTCCTCAGAGGTAACCTCACTTGCAATTAGGATTTCCATGGGACTTTCAGGTGTACCCCCAGTTAAATGCATTCGTTTTATTGAGCTGATATCAAATATACTCAAGTCATGCAAATTGAAAGGAATGACTCAGGCAAGTAAGCAAAATGATTGTCTTTATTGATAGCAAATGCAGAAGTACACCTCAATAAATCAGAAGATAAATGTTTCGTTATCCACAGACCTTCATCCTCCGCAACCGGTTTTTCTCAGTTTATTCATCCTCCCCGATAGTCAGGCTCTCCAATTTCATCAACTATTTTTCCCACATATCTTCCTTTTTTTTCATAATTTTCGATGGCAAGTGACTCTTTCTTGCTTATCACCTCTTGAAATATCTCACACCCGGGCACCACAATCCCACTGACTCTACCGTTCAGGTTCTCCCTGATATCCCATTGCCTTCAAACAATTCCATCACTTCAACCCTTTCTTCTTGGCTTTCAGCTTATCCTCATCAGACTTGTACCCTAAACCCCTTCGAGTAGCTGACCTTTAAAGTTAGGCAATGTGAACCTTTGCCCGGCTCGAACTTCATATTTTCCATGATCCTAGCCACCCTAGGATCCACCCACTCCTCAAAAGTTCCGACACTTGAAACCTTGTAAAAGGTTGTATTTCCAAAGCGGCCACAACATTATCTACCTCCGCTCGAATGGTGACAATCTCTCCCCCGCACGGGAACTAACAACCTGGTGCAGAGTGGAGGGCACACCCTCAAGCTTGTGAAACCAAGGCCTTCCCAATAACAAAGCAAAATGGGTCGGGATATCCAGCACTGTGAATTCAACCTCATCTTCAATTGGGCCAACTTTGACCCATTTGCTGCTGCAAAAGTACCCTCAACTCCCCTCTTAATATCATCATAAGCTTTAATAGTCATACTGGAGGGATCCAGCTCTGTTACCTTCATACCCAGTTTTTCCAAAATCTTCAATGGGCACACATTGATGGAGGAGCCATCATCTCCTCACACAAGAAGTATGTCTGCCCCTCACTTCAGCTCTGATGAATAAGGGTCTATTATGATTCCTTCCCTCAGCCATAATTCCTCCTTGGAAAGGTATCTGTAAAGCTTCTTTTGCACTGATCTGACAAACATCGCGGGGTTGGCATCCTCCGTCACCACTATCTTACTCAAGGCCTCCACCATGGCCTACCTGTGCTCCGAGATGAACACAACAATTCCCATATGCTAACATGTGCCCGTGTCTTCCTCACTGACGTAGCACTGATCCCCCTCACATTCTCCACATTTCAGAAACTTAATGCCTTTTGTCAACCTTCTTTACCCTTCTCAGCCGTATCACTGTAGAAACGCCCGTGCGTGTCATTCCTCTTACCACCTCTTCATCACTACCAGAGAAATCTCCCATAAATTCTCCCCTGTTCTGTTTCACATCCTCACCTGCTGCTATCCAAATTCCCAGCAGAAGGCCTTGGTGGTCAATGATTTGAGGACAAGGCTTTCGGGTAGCAGAGTTTATCATATAGGTTGGTGGTGGGATAGAGTGGTAATTCAGGCATGGGGTTTTTTGTGTGTGTTAGGCTTGTTCTGTTTCTGGGTTGGGTATCTTTTTGGAGCGATAAGGTCTTGGACTTCCTGCAGGCGGGCACAATTGTCAGTGTCATGTCCCTTTTGTTGGTGGAAATGGCAATAGTGGTTCAGGTTTGAGTGTCGTGGTGGTGGGTGTGCAAGTGTTTGGTCTCTAAGGGTTTAGGGGAAGTGTTTAGACATTATGACCCATAGCGTCACTGTTTTGTAAATGATATTGTATTATTGTACAAAATTAACTATGTGATAATGAAATTGCCCTTTTGCCGTTTTGTAAAATTATTTACTTAATATATTAATGGCAAAAGTCCATATGATTAGTTCCGTATTGAGATGATATGAGACAGTATCAATATAAAAGGTTTAATCATTAAATATCCCTAGTCGGAGTATTATCGAGATCGGACATCGATAATGCGGAATAGACTAGTATTGCACTTGTGCGAGTTGTGATGGCACAACGGCATAGTTCTCATATATTTAAGTATTGGATACTTATGCAAGTGCGATAGGAGGTTGTTTTTTACCGATGGTACGGAAAACAGCTTCGCTCTGGACAGACCCCGCGGAATCCCATTGGTAGTATGTCTGCGTGTCTATGGGAGGCCGCATCAGGGTAGGTGTATATGGTCTTAACCTGAGACTTGCATCGCTAGTACTTGCGACAATCGGTAAACTTTGGTTGTGGTGGTTCGGGGCTTTAACCGGTTCTGTGTACGCCTCTTCTGGGTTTATCGAGAATCGTAGTGTACTGGATGTGATGTCAAGATGGAAGTATCACTTCAGACATATGGAGATGATGATCACGCAGGATACAGAACTAGTACTCTATAAAAGGTTGCAACCGTCGGGACAATATGACCAGGTCAGGATTGTCCGATTTAAAGAGACTAGTTGTTTGATATCCGATATATGTTTCGTACGGGGCAGACACATTTCCAGCCCCAGGCCTAACATGTGATCGTCCGATACTGGATCGATATACGCGATACTGCGGTATACTACGCTTGATAAAGATCTAATATTCCAGTAAGAATATTTCTGGAGAATTGGGTAGGCATGGCGCTTTGCTAGAAGCCAACCTTGTCTTGTAAATCGGTAAAAACGTAGTACGAGGTACGTACGTGTTTGGATTATCCAACGACCGTATTTACTGCCAACATATCCGGAGATCTCTTGGGTCGCTTCCTGAAGATTCACCTATGATGTTTGATTCGAACTTTATTAATCTTGGATTAATTACGGAGAAACTTTATCTTGGATAAAATGCCTTATTAGGAGAGAGAGAGAGATCGATTAATTTGGAATTAATCGATAAAATAATATATTCGATATATTATAAACGAAATTAGATTTCGACGCGGAATTAAAATCGGATTTTAATTCGGGCAAACGAATTAATTTAGAATTAATTCATTAGCGAACTGAATAGTAATTCCGCAAGGCGTAATTATTTAATTCACGTCGCGACGGAAATTCGTTAATTCGGAATTAGCGAAACCGAGCCCGAAAGTGTTTGCGGACACATTCGTATTTTGAATCGAGTGGTATCCGCAAATCGCATCGCGATATCTCATTACTTGATACGAATAGATGATGGATGTATCTAGTCACCTTTAAGGGATGATACATTGTCTCTATCTCAAAGTAAGGTAATGATGGCAAATGATGAATTTTCTTTTTGGAGGGAAAACCTTTCACGGTTTTTGAAGGGTTTTTGATTAAAAATTCATTTTGGTATTTGATATCATATTCATTTTATTTTTCATTTGGTCTCACACGGTTTTTGAAAAAAAATTGAGACAAAAAAATAAAAGACATAACACTCTCTCCTCTCTTCTTCTTTCACGCAAGCCGTGAGCTTCATCCATGGCAGAAAATTGTTTTCTCCATTTTTGCTAGCACAACAAGGGATCAAAGGAGGTGATAGGGAAACGCATTTGGAGCTTGGAGTACTAGAAGATTTGAGGCTTCTCACACTGTTGTTCTTGGCCGAAAACAGCCCCAGATTTGCACTTCTATCATTCTTGTTCTTGGCCGCATATCACCCACCTTGGAGGCTCAAGGATCCTCTTCACCATTTTCGTCACAAAGCTTTGTAAGTATGTTTCCGCCATCCTTCAAGCTTTGCATGTATGTTATTTGTATTTCTATGGCTTAATCTTTCTTTGGGACTAATTATAGAAACCAACAATGGTATCATTGAGCCATGTTTAAGCATGAAATACATTAGGGTTAATTTGGGGAAAATTGATTGAAGCATGTTCTTGTGAAATTGGATGCTAAAGTATGCTTATATGTATGTTATATGATATATTACATGATCAATTTTAAGAAAAATGCATTGGATTTTTTTTCCCCAAAGTGGTTGTCTTGGCCGAATGTGGAGGTGCTTCCATTGGTTTGAAATTTTTCATGCACAAGCTTATTTGATGACTTAAGCATGATTACATGTATGATATATGATATAATACATGATCAATTTTGAGAAAAATGCATTGGATGATTTTTCCCCAAAATGTTGCTTTGGCCGAATGTGAGGTACTTCCATTCCTTAAGTTGAATTTTTGCATGCACAAGTTCATTGGATGATTTGAGTGTGCTTAAATGTTTGTTATATGATGTATTACATGATCAATTTTGAGAAAAATATTGGATATTTTTCCCCAAAATTGATGCCTTGGCCGAATGTGTAGGTCATTTTATTGATTTGGAATTTTTCATGCACAAGTTTATTAGATGACTTAAGCATGATTAAATGTATGATATTTGATGTAATACATGATCAATTTTGAGAAAAATGCATTGGATGATTTTTTCCCTAAAATTGATGCTTGACCGAAAATGGAGGTCTTTTCACTTATTGATTTTTTGCTTTCAAGTTCATTAGATGACTTAAAATCAATACGGATAATAGATTAGTGATTCAATTGGATTGAAAAACAAATCGAACCGCAAAAATCTCTCTTGGCCGAATACAACATGACATGTTAAAGGACTTGATTTTTTGTTCAAATAAATGTTAGACAAGTGTTTTGAACAATTGATGATTAATAAATTAAATTGGTGTTTTTGAAATATTTGGTTTAATGAATTAATCATGCAATTACACTTTAATCAATTGAATTTTAAAATTTGGAATATTAAAATTTAATTAATGGGCTTTTATGTTTAATTGGGCCTTATGGGCTTGAAATTGATTTTATGGCACTTAAGGGTGATTCCTTATTTGGGCTTGGTAATTGGGTTTGACCCACATTGACCAAAGCCCAAGCCTTTATAAATCAATTGAAAGCCCATCGGACTTTAATTAAACACACATTGGATGTTAGTTGGGCTTGGAGACCCAATTTGATAAGATTTAGAATCTAATCTTTAAAAGCACATTAAAAGTGTAAACATTTAATTTGGAATTAAATAAATTGAATTAATATTGAATGCGACTTAAATTGGATTTAACGGGTAGTTCGATATAATTCATGAATTCGTACCTTATGTACTTATTCTCAAACGAGTTGGACTCGCGCAAAATCAAACCGTTGATTGAACATTGGATGATCACTTAAACAAAGACTAATTAATTGGATTAGATTGGTTGTATAGCATGTCTTGAATGAATATACATGTATGTGATGAATGAATAGTGTATAGCGGATGGATATTAGAAGGGAAAGGGTAATTTTAGAAATTATTGTAAATTTAGAATTTATAAATTGGACCTGCGTGTCCAGCCTTATCTCTTTTATCTCTTTGTATTCTCTTCTCACCTAATTCCCCTCAATGTAAATGAGGTTTCTCTTATTGTATTATGTAATTGGGTAGAAGTAGAATATTGCTAGCGGGGAGTGGAAAGGAGTGATTTGTTCTAGGAACAAATTGTTTTATATATCCATCCGTATATCACTATTAATTTATTTATGCACTTTATGATGTTTTAGAAGCATGCTTAAGGGTGTATGATGATGAGACCTAACAAAGATAATAAATTGGTTGCCAATTACGCATAAATCCCTCAATTTATATTAAGCAATTATCCTTCCATTGAATGATTCTTGTTCAAGATCCAAAATTGGCATTGGTTTGTTGGCCAAAGTCAAGACCTTTGTCAATTGAGGATGTACTTGAATCATGAGAGTTTTGTTCCACATCGGTGTCTTGTCCAAGTTGTGATTTGTTGGCCAAAGTCAAGATCACTTCTTGTCCAACGACATTGATTACGAAACTTTCCTTGTCAATGGGTCCCGCTTAACCGGAATCATTAGGTTTGTTGTGCCAAAGCCAAGGCCTAGATGGTTCGGAGGATATGGTTAGGAAAATGTATTAGATACATTGGCATAAGTATATATACATATGTTTTGGACTTGGATGTCCACCTAACCGGATCTAGGAATTGGATTGGATCCAATTGATCTTTGAGATCTACCTAGTTAAATAGCATACAATTTGTTGGCCAAAGTCAAGATTGTGTGTTATTTAACGGGATCCTAGCCCACTAGGAAATAGGATTTCCCGAGTTCTCAACAGAGGGTTAGAGACTTGATAAAAATAGTGGGAGGCTAGTATTGAATTTGCAATTTCATTCAGATACTTAGCCTTACGCGTCTTTCAAAATTATTTCGTTAATTAATTAAAATTAGTTGGACTAATTCATTGTTATTTTTTCTTGTAACAGTTTGACTGTACCCATTTTATCGTTAACTAGATAGTTGGACTATCGTAGTTGAGATGGCTAGCAAGGTAAATGTCCGAGACATCATCATGGGTGACAATGTCTTTAAGGGGACAAACTTCGCTGATTGGGAAATGAACCTGAGGATAGTCCTTGGGGCTGAGAGGATGCTGTACACTATACAAACACCTCTCCCGCCTAAGCCCACTGACCCACTTGAGCTGGAGTTATGGAAAACTCACAGCAATGATTGTGACACAGCTCAGGCTATTATGTTAGCTTCGATGACTCAGCACTTTCGTCGCCAGAATAGGGACTTGGATCCTTATAGTATGATGGCTAGACTTCGAGATCTCCACCGCTCCAACAAGCGGATGGAAAGGTACGAGTTGGTGAAGAAACTCTTCCGCGCCCGAATGACTGAAGGCGCATCAGTTGAGGCCCACGGGGCTCAAATGATCGCCGATATTGATGAGTTGGCCAATATGGGAATAGTCTTGGAGGCTGAGCTGACCATAGATTTGATCTTACAGTCACTTCCTGATACTTGGAGACAAATCATCAACTATAAGTTGATGGATACGGATGACACTCTTGGAGAGCTGTTATCCATTTGAAGGAGTCTGAAAAAGAACTCCAAAAAGGGGGCAAGCGCGAGGCGCACTTTACATCGACCTCTCAGAGGCCAAAGGCTGGGCCCAAAGCTACTGGAGGGGTGAGGAAGAAGAAACATAAGAAAAAGGGTAAAGGCAAGTTGACAAAAGCTTCTGGGAAGCCAAGGGACAAATCTCAAGATGTCTGCCTCAACTGCGGCAAGAAGGGTCACTGGAAACGTGACTGCCGAATGGGCAAGGGACACAAGGAGGATATCAAGGCAGGCAAGGCACTAGCCTCTGGTATGTTTGTTATTGAGATAAATATGACTACTTCTAGTTTTAAAAATTGGATTTTTGATTCTGGTTGTGCTGCTCATATTTGTACTGATTTGCAGGATCTGCAGGATAGCAGGATGCTGGCTTCAGGGGAGATTGATCTACGAGTCGGAAACGGAACTCCAGTTGCTGTTTTGGCTGTAGGGACTTTTGTTTTGGAATTGCCCTCGGGGCATATGCTTAAACTTTTGAACTGTTATTATATACCTAGTTTGACTAGGAATATCATATCTGTATCTTTGTTAACCCAGCATGGGTACACTTTTGTATTTAGAAACACTGGGTGTTATTTATATAAAAATGATGCAGAAATTTGCACTGCTGTAGCAAATAATGGCCTTTATATTTTGAATATAAATGAATCTCCTAAACATAAAATAACAAACAAAAGGCTCAAAAAGAGTAATCTAAAAGATGAAGCTTACATGTGGCATTGTCGTCTAGGACACATAAACAAGACTCGCATATCCACACTTTCGAAGAGTGGGTACTTGGACGGATTTGATCTTAATTCATATGATGTCTGCGAATCTTGTCTTTTAGGCAAAATGCCTAAATCACCTTTTAGTGGTAAAGGTGAACGTGCCACAGAACTGTTAGCCCTCGTTCATAGTGACGTATGTGGGCCCATGTCTAGCCAGGCTAGAGGTGGATATCATTACTTCGTAACCTTTACGGATGATGCATCTCGTTATGGTTATGTGTATCTAATGAGACACAAGTCGGAAACTTTTGAGAAATTCAAAGAGTTTCGACACGAAGTAGAAAAACAAACAGGCAAGAGTATTAAGACATTGCGGTCGGACCGTGGTGGCGAATACTTAAGTTATGAGTTTCAAGATTACTTGAAAGAAAATGGTATTCTTTCACAGTGGACTCCTCCTGGAACACCGCAATTAAACGGTGTGTCTGAACGGAGAAACCGTACCTTGTTAGACATGGTAAGGTCGATGATGAGTCGACTGAGCTACCAATATCCTTCTGGGGATACGCATTAACCAGTGCGGTACTTATTTTGAATAAGGTTCCGTCAAAGTCTGTTGAACAGACTCCATATGAGAAATGGACAGAAGGAAACCAGGTTTCTCTTTCCTGAAGATTTGGGGATGCTGGGCATATGTTAAACGTTTGGAAGGTACCAAACTAGAACCCAAATCAGATAAATGCCTTTTCGTGGGATATCCTAAGGAAACCAAAGGATATTACTTCTATCACCCACAAGAGAACAAAGTGTTTGTTGCTCTACATGCATTTTTCCTTGAGAAGGAATTCCTAGATGCAGTGGTAAGTGGGAGGAAAGTGGAGCTCGATGAAAATCGTAGTGATACTGTTCCTGGCAATGAATCAACGACGGAACATAAACAGACCATCCAGGATGAGTCTGTACCACAATCTTCAGATACACAAGGACCGCGTAGGTCGGAGAGAGTCAGGAAGGTACCTGAGAGGTATGGGTTCCTGATCTCGCCTCATGTAGATATTAATCTTATTGAGGATAATGAACCGACTACGTATGAGGAAGCAATACAGAATATTGATTCCGCTTTATGGCAAGATGCCATGAAGTCCGAGATGGATTCCATGTATGCCAACCAAGTTTGGACACTGGTTGATGCACCAGAAGGCGTAAAGCCTATTGGATGCAGATGGATCTTCAAGAAGAAGACCGACATGGATGGCAACGTACAAACGTACAAAGCTAGGCTTGTAGCAAAGGGGTATCGTCAACAATATGGTATTGATTATGACGAAACTTTCTCACCCGTTGCCATGATTAAATCCATTCGGATAATGCTTGCAATAGCTGCATATTTCGATTACGAGATATGGCAGATGGACGTTAAAACCGCTTTCCTTAACGGAAACCTTTTGGAGGATGTTTATATGCAACAACCTGACGGTTTTATCGTACCTAGACTTGCAAACAAGGTTTGTAAGTTAAATCGATCCATTTATGGATTGAAGCAAGCATCACGGTCATGGAATCAGCGTTTTGATGAGATCATAAAAGAATATGATTTCGTACAAAACGATGATGACCCTTGTGTATACAAGAAGGTTAGTGGAGAGCACTGACTTTTATTGTCCTTTATGTCGACGACGTATTGCTTATAGGCAATGACATTCCCATGCTAACGTCGGTGAAAGCTTGGCTTTCATTAAAATTCTCCATGAAAGATCTGGGAGAAGCAGCCTTTATTCTGGGAATAAAGATCTACCGGATAGATCTAGAAAGCTGCTTGGACTCTCCCAGAGTACATATATTGACAAAGTGTTGAAGCGATTCAACATGGATCAATCCAAGAAGGGATTGATGCCAATGTCACGTGGTATCCTTCTGTCTAAGGACATGTGTCCTAAGACTAAAGAAGAGAGAGATAACATGAGTCGGATACCGTTCGCCTCGGCAGTCGGATCGATCATGTATGCCATGATATGTACGCGACCTGATGTGTCATATGCTTTGAGCATGTGCAGTCGCTATCAGGCCGATCCAGGTGAAGGTCACTGGATGGCTGTTAAGAATATCCTTAAGTATCTTAGACGAACTAAGGATGCTTTCTTAATTTATGGAGGTGGAGAACTTGAGGTGTCTGGGTACACCGACGCAAGTTTCCAAACCGACAAGGACGACTTCAAGTCGCAATCCGGGTACATTTTTTGTTTGAATAACGGAGCAGTGAGCTGGAAATCTTCCAAGCAAGATACTGTTGCCGATTCAACAACAGAAGCGGAGTATATTGCTGCATCAGAAGCAGCAAAGGAGGCAGTTTGGATCCGAAAATTCCTAATCGGATTAGGAGTAGTTCCGTTAGCTGCTGAGCCCGTGCCATTGTATTGTGACAATAACGGGGCTATAGCACAAGCTAAGGAACCAAGGTCTCATCAACGATCCAAGCATGTTCTTCGGCGTTACCATCTGATTCGGGAGATTATACATCGTGGCGATGTAAAAGTCGAGAAGGTCGCATCGGATGACAACATTGCAGATCCGCTGACGAAGGCTGTTCTTCAGCAAGTGTTTGAACGACATATACATAGTTCAGGTATTAGATGCTTGAGTGACTGGCTATAGGCCAAGTGGGAGATTGTTAGACATTATGACCCATAGCGTCACTGTTTTGTAAATGATAGTATTATTGTACAAAATTAACTATGTGATAATGAAATTGCCCTTTTGCCGTTTTGTAAAATTATTTACTTTATATATTAATGGCAAAAGTCCATATGATTAGTTCCGTATTGAGATGATATGAGACAGTATCAATATAAAAGGTTTAATCATTAAATATCCCTAGTCGGAGTATTATCGAGATCGGACATCGATAATGCGGAATAGACTAGTATTGCACTTGTGCGAGTTGTGATGGCACAACGGCATAGTTCTCATATATTTAAGTATTGGATACTTATGCAAGTGCGATAGGAGGTTGTGTTTTACCGATGGTACGGAAAACAGCTTCGCTCTGGACAGACCCCGCGGAATCCCATTGGTAGTATGTCTGCGTGTCTATGGGAGGCCGCATCAGGGTAGGTGTATATGGTCTTAACCTGAGACTTGCATCGCTAGTACTTGCGACAATCGGTAAACTTTTTGGTTGGTGGTTCGGGGCTTTAACCGGTTCTGTGTACGCCTCTTCTGGGTTTATCGAGAATCGTAGTGTACTGGATGTGATGTCAAGATGGAAGTATCACTTCAGACATATGGAGATGATGATCACGCAGGATACAGAACTAGTACTCTATAAAAGGTTGCAACCGTCGGGACAATATGACCAGGTCAGGATTGTCCGATTTAAAGAGACTAGTTGTTTGATATCCGATATATGTTTCGTACGGGGCAGACACATTTCCAGCCCCAGGCCTAACATGTGATCGTCCGATACTGGATCGATATACGCGATACTGCGGTATACTACGCTTGATAAAGATCTAATATTCCAGTAAGAATATTTCTGGAGAATTGGGTAGGCATGGCGCTTTGCTAGAAGCCAACCTTGTCTTGTAAATCGGTAAAAACGTAGTACGAGGTACGTACGTGTTTGGATTATCCAACGACCGTATTTACTGCCAACATATCCGGAGATCTCTTGGGTCGCTTCCTGAAGATTCACCTATGATGTTTGATTCGAACTTTATTAATCTTGGATTAATTACGGAGAAACTTTATCTTGGATAAAATGCCTTATTAGGAGAGAGAGAGAGATCGATTAATTTGGAATTAATCGATAAAATAATATATTCGATATATTATTAAACGAAATTAGATTTCGACGCGGAATTAAAATCGGATTTTAATTCGGGCAAACGAATTAATTTAGAATTAATTCATTAGCGAACTGAATAGTAATTCCGCAAGGCGTAATTATTTAATTCACGTCGCGACGGAAATTCGTTAATTCGGAATTAGCGAAACCGAGCCCGAAAGTGTTTGCGGACACATTCGTATTTTGAATCGAGTGGTATCCGCAAATCACATCGCGATATCTCATTACTTGATACGAATAGATGATGGATGTATCTAGTCACCTTTAAGGGATGATACATTGTCTCTAATCTCAAAGTAAGGTAATGATGGCAAATGATGAATTTATTTTGGAGGGAAAACCTTTCACGGTTTTTGAAGGGTTTTTGATTAAAAATTCATTTTGGTATTTGATATCATATTCTTTTATTTTTCATTTGTCTCACGGTTTTTGAAACAAATTGAGAACAAAAAATAAAAGACATAACACTCACTCTCTCCTCCCTTCTTCTTCACGCAAGCCGTGAGCTTCATCCATGGCAGAAAATTGTTTTCTCCATTTTTGCTAGCACAACAAGGGATCAAAGGAGGTGATAGGGAAACGCATTTGGAGCTTGGAGTACTAGAAGATTGAGGCTTCTCACACTGTTGTTCTTGGCCGAAAACACCCCAAGATTTGCAACTTCTATCATTCTTGTTCTTGGCCGCATATCACCCACCTTGGAGGCTCAAGGATCCTCTCACCATTTTCGTCACAAAGCTTTGTAAGTATGTTTCCGCCATCCTTCAAGCTTTGCATGTATGTTATTGTATTTCTATGGCTTAATCTTTCTTTGGGACTAATTATAGAAACCAACAGGAAGTCCTATCCTCTTTAATTTTTCCAACACCTTAGACAAGGGTCTTCCTAAGTTGAAAATTGTCGGTTTCAGATGCAGCAATTTCAGCTAAACAGGCTTGGCACCTGATGTTCCCCCACCAATGGGCCTCCTGTTCAAGGCCATAGAACTTCATATTCTCCTGCCTCTTCTTCTTCAATATCCATGACATTTTCCCTCAACTTCGAAAGTCAATACTCATGAGGTCTCTCCCTCAACTTGCCATAGATCGAGGGCTTAGTACCCTTGATAATCATCTTAATCTGGTCCTTCTTCCTGAGGGCTGAGTCTGCTCTTTAACCTAGCTTCTTCTCCAACGGTCTACATACTCCTTGAAGCTTTCGTTCCGGCTTCGCTTTAGGTTCTCCAATCATGGAGTACAAATCAATTTCCGAATCTGTAACATATTGCTTCTAGAAAAGCTTCATGCCAGTTCCCCCATCCATTCTTTTCCTTCCTTTCTTTCATGCTATGATACCATACCTACCGGTGCCCCCTCGAGTGAACATCTCCCAAATTTTCTGAACCTGACGCTTGGGATAAACCACTGACTTATAACTGAAACATAATTGCCAAGAATGGACCCTCGGATCCCCATTCCCATTGAAACTTGCCATATCTGGCCAAATCTGAAATTGAGTTTGCAACTGTTCTCAAAGGGCATTGCCACATAATCTAAGGTCTTCATGTTGCCCCTCACTTATGGGTAACCGCCTCTAACCTGATTCTCAGAGTTTCTGCAGTGTCAGCTTGAGACTCTGCCACTTTCCCGACAGCATATTAGGCCATATCATCATCAAAACCCGGAATATCATCATTCAATCTAGTCGGAGGGTCTTCACACCTCTCATTCTCAGAGTTTCCCCCAGCACGGGGTACAACCATATTAGCCACAGCAGCCGTCAAGGCTTGTAACTGTTCAGTAATCTTGGTGAGACTGTTCTCAAACTGATCCATACGGGATGTTTCATTCTCTGATTTGCTCATGTTTGCTATCGGCCTTTTAACAAGTCTTCACTTTTCCCTGACCCAACGGATATCTATGATGGCTCTTAAGACACAAGAGAGTTAACATGATGTGTGTATGCATGAGATGCATGAGATACGTGCGATGTATGGAACATATAATTCGGCCCATTGCCATTTTAAAGCTTCAATCATATTATTGCAAGGTGCAAACTTGTCCTAGTTGAAAAGGCCCAACAAGTTTACACTTTGCGATAACATGGCTAAACGACTTCAAATGATAAGGGGCCTAAACACAAGCATAAAGAAACAATTTCTACAGAGTAGCCCATCGGCATTTCAGAGACGTTTGGCCCAATCGTCATAAAATACGAACTCGTCCCAGTTTAAATGGCCCAACAAGCTCGCATTTCTGACAATAAGTCCAACTGCATCCGAATGAGGATGGTCCGCAAATACAAGCATAAAGAGATAATTCAAGCATAAAGCAATAATTGCTACAGAGCGGCCCATCGCCATTTCAGAAGCTTTTGGACCAATTGTCATAGGATATGAACTCGTCCCAGTTTAAATGGCCCAACAAGCTCACATTTCTGACAAGAAGTCCAACTGCATCCAAATGAGGATGGTCCACAAGCACAAGGAAATAGTTGCTATAGGTCATATAACTCTGGTCTACGTGTGGGTTTGCGGGAGTACAGACAAAGACTCTCGCTGGCGAAAGGTTGCCCACAACTAGGTCTCCCCACTCAAGGGTTCGAGTGACCAAGTGATCGTACCTTTTTTATACCTTACGGTACGTGCCAACGAGTTATGGTGTGTAACTGACTGTCAAATGGATTTCTCATTGTAGATTCCCCAGAGGGAGGGCGGAGCGAACTCTCTTAAATACCCAAGCCTCTTAGACTCTTATCGCTTGATGACATGAATAAGCAACGAGTCCTCCAAATTAGTCCATCACAATAGGCTATGAGTACATGATTATCTACGAGTCCTCCAAACCAGAGACTATAAGATCAAATCTATTGAAGTCTTGGCCTCGAAGGTTATGCCCAGCTGACCTAGCTGTTCGATGTCAGTAATCATCTACGACACATAGTGTTCGACAGATGTACCCTCTAACATACGCGAGCGAAAGAGCTTCTTTTACAATTCATACTTCTGAGATCTAAGGTTAGATCTGTGAAGATCCTTCAATTTCAACATCACAATATAATGATCCAATCCTTTATTCTGACGATGAAATTGAGAAGTCATTGCGGCAAAACATGAGGATTAAACAGTAAAGTTATCATCACGATAAGTCTTCCAAAGCTCATGCTCTACTATTTGCTCAACTCCGGGCTTAGGCCCGAGAGGTTTCTCTATAACATAGAGTAACTTCTCACTTCCCAGGACTATCCTGAGATTCATCTCCCAATCTGGAAAATTGGAGTCATTAAAGACATCCTCACCCATGATTATGTCTCTAACACTAATCTTTCCAGCCATCTCGATTGCAATAGTCCAACTATTCAATAAACGATCTCGGGTACACTCTAAATGTAATGGACATTGATCTTGACTTTGGCCAACAAATCAAAGTCAATCTTGGATCTTGAGAGAGAACCACTAAATGGAAGGAAAACACGTAATATTAAAGTGAGGGTTTTTCACGTAAATTGGAAACCAATTTATTATCTTTAATTAGGTCTCATCATACCCTTAAACATGCATTCTAAAAGAATAATAAGGCGCGAATAAAATAATAATGATATGCGGATGGATAGATAACAAATTGTTCCTAGAACAATCTCTCCATTTCCTTTCTCCCAATAGCACTTTACATTCTTCTACCCAATTACATAATACATTAGAGAAACCTCATTTTCATTGAGGGGAATTGGTGAGAAGAGAAATACAAAGAGATAAGGTGAGGTGAAAGGCTGGACACGCAGGTCCAATTTAATAAATAAGTACCATACTTACAATATTTTCCAAAATTCCCCCCACCTATCTAATATCCATCCAATATACATTATTAATATAAATACATCCAAGTATTCACACAAAGCATGATATTCAGGTTAAGACTATACACACCTACCTTGATTTCGGCCTCCCATAGACACATAGTCATAATACCAATGGGATTCCGAGGGGTCTATCCAGAGCGAAGCTGTTTCCCGTACCATCGGTGTGAAACACGACCTCCTATCGCACTTGCATAAGTATCCAATACTTATATATATGAGAACTATGTCGTTGTGCCCTCACAACGCGCACAAGTGCAATACTAGCCTATACCGCATTATCGATGTCCAGTCTCGATAATACTACGGCTAGGGATATTTAATGATTAATCCTTCGTGGACTGATACTGTCTCATATCATCTCAATCCAGGAACTAATCATAGGGACCTCTCTTCATTTATATATCTATGGTGATCTAATCACAAATGACGAGAGTGTAATTTCATTGTTACATAGTTAATTTGCTACACAACACAATGATCTGTGCAAATAGTGACGCTATGGGTCATATTATCCAACAATCTCCCACTTGGCACATAGCCAGTCACTCGAGTGTCCTACACCCGAACTATGTAAGGTTCGCTCAAATTGCTGAGGAAAGGTTTTCGTCAGCGGATTTGTTTGATTATCGTTTGACGCGATTTATACGATCATCACATCGCCACGATGTATGATCTGAACGAATCAGATGATATATAGAAGTATATATCTGGATCGTCGATGAGACCTTTAATTCCTTAGCTTGTGCTGACGCCTAGCTCAGTTGCTAACAGAACTATATCTAATCTAATTAGATTTATGTTGATCCAAATGGCTTCTATTGCTGCCTCAGCTGCAGCAATAATCCGCATTTGTTGTTTATTCGGCAACAGTTATCTTGCTTGGAAGATTTCCAGCTCACTGTCCCGTTATTCAAACTTTATAGTACCGCAGTATTTAATCGTTTGGAAACTTGCTGCAGTGATCCCAGTCACTTCAAGTTCTCCTTCTCCATAGTAAAAGATAGCATCTTTAGTTCTCAGAGATACTAACAGATGTTTTTAACTTCAATCCAGTGACTATCACTTGGATTGACCCGATTGTGACTCCATATGCTCGAAGCGTATGAGACACCAATACATGTACATTTTAAATGTACAATTTCCCAGAGAGTGTTAACAAACTCCAAATCTATCCCAGTAGATTTTATTCCTTGAATAAAGGTTGTTACTCCCAGAATTCTACGGAGAATTTCTATGAAAGAATATCTATGAAAGCCAAGCTTTCACCAATTGCTATATGGGAATTTAACTGTCAGTGCGCTCCCACTAACCTCCTTATATACACAAGAATTATTTCATTTTGAGTCAAATCAAAACCATTATGATTATTTCAAAACGACAGTTCCAAGAACCTTATGCTTGCATCAATCCAAACATGGATCGAATAACCCGCAAACCTGGTTTGTCGGTTATACAAAATCGTCAGGATGTTGTAAACATCCTCCAAAAGGTTTCCTTTTCTGGAAAGCGATTTTGATTTGTAACTGACATATTTCATAAATGAAATATACAATTATCAACAAGCATCTTCAAAATGGATTTACCATGGCAACAGGTAAAAAGGTTGAACCGTTATTAACACAATGTTGATAACGATACCTTTCCGTCAAAACCTTAGGTTTGCACGTTGGTATGTTGCCTTCCATGTATGTCTTCCTTGAAGACGTTTAATGTACCATAGGCACAATGCCTTGTGGTACAACAACTAGTATCCAAACATAGTTGTTATACATGGAATCCATTTCGGACTCATGGCACTTTGCCATAGCAGGGAGTCAATACCTCGTATTACTTCCTCATAACGTAGTCGGATGGTACACCTCCATAAGATTGACATCTTTATGAGGTTGTAGATCAGAAACCCATACCTAGGTTGTTTTCTGACTCTATCCGATCTACTAGTTTCTTGTGTATTTGAAGATTAATGGTATAGTTTCATCATAGATGAACTGTTTGTGTTCCATTACGGACTTCGTGCCTAGAACAGTATCACTCCGATTTTTCATCGAGTATCACTGTCCTCCCACTAACCACTGCATATCGGTATTCCTCTCAGGAAAACCGCATGGTGAGCAACAATTACATTGTTCTTTGTGGGATTTATAAGTACTATATTTAAGGTTTCCTTAGGATAACTTATATTGGCACTTATCCAATTTGGGTCCTTAGTTTGGTATCATCCAAACGCTATGCCTTGCATACCCAAATTATCAGGAATGAGAAACCTCGTTTCTTCCCTGTTCATATCCTATATGATATCTGTCAAACAGATTTATATGGAACCTTATTCTAAATAAGTTTTGCACTGTTAATACATATCCTGTTGAAGGAAATTGTAGCTCAGAGCGACTCGTGATAAACCTTATCATGTCCAACAAAAATTCGGTTTTAGTTCAGACACACCGTCTAACTGACGTGTCTCGGGAGGAGTCCTCACATGAAAGAACACCGTACTCTTTCATTTATATATGAAACTTACTGCATAAGTATTTTCCATTTCGGTCTTACCGTGGCGGAATAACACTATAGCCGATCCGTTTGTTTTCTTCGTGTCGAAACTTCAAAAGTTTCCGATCTGTGTTCTTCAAAAGAAACACATAACCACAACGTGATGCTACATCCGTTAAGGTCACGAAATATTCATGTTCACATCTAGCCTAGCTAGATATGGGCCCACTTAATTCACCATGAATAGGGCTAACAGATCGGTGGCCCTTTGCTATTACCAAGTAAATAGTATTTTAGGTATTTACCTAATAAACTAGATTCGTAGACCTTATTTGAATAGTCAAATCAGTCCTAGTACCCACTCTTAAAAGGTGTGGATATACAAGTCTTGTTAATTGTGTCCTAGACAACAATGCCACAAATAAGTCTCCATTGATCAAATCAATTAAGCTATTTATTTGTCATTTTATATGTTTGAGATTTTATTATATTCAAAATATAAATTCTGTTATTTACATCCAATGTATTTATCTCAGTATCATCTTTATATAATGAAACACTTTAGTGTTCTAGAATATAAAGGTTTTATCCGCATCGGATTAAACACTGATATAGAGATAATGTCTCTAGTCAAACTAGTTACATTATAACATTTCCTAATTTAAGTACATACCCAAAGGGTAGTTCCTAAACTTAGGTATCTACGGTCGAAACAGCGACTTTCGTCCGTTTCCAATTCGCAGAGAAATCTCGGTTTGAAGCCAGTAGTATCCAGCTCACAGCGGATTCTGAACGTCAATACATATATATATTATGTACCACACTAAGTATTTAAAATCCAATTTCAATACTAGTAGTAAACATAACTTTGACAAATATTTTTAAAGTTAGAGCCTCGCCCTATCTTTAATTCCTTCGTGTCTTCCATATCCAAATGGTAGTCACTTTGGATATGTCAATTATCTTTTCAATATTTCACAAACCTTTGGCCAAGCCTTGGGTTTTAGAATATCGAAATGATATGCACCTTGTGCTACATGCCCAATTGCAAACTTTGACTTTTCTCCACTAGAATAGTCATTAATTGCAACTTTAATACTTTTAAATCTAAAGATAGATTTATTATAAGTATATTAATTAAGCACTAAAGTCATCATCACATAAATCTTCCAAAGACTTTATGCTCTACTATTTGCTTAATAATGGGCTTAGTCATAATAAGTTATTTTATCAAATAAAAACCTATATTAATTCCCAATTCCAATTGAAAATTAAATCATTTAAAGCATTTAATCCAATGATTATATATTTTAAATATTCAACTTTTCAATTCTTTCTTGATTTCAATAGTCCAACTATTTAATCAATTTAATAAGGTACTATTTATTATAATGATTACAATAATCTAATTATTTAATCAACTATAATTTTAATATTGATTACTATAATCTAATTATAAAATCAACTATCATTTTAATTCAATTATATTGATTACTATAATCCAATTATAAAATCAACTATATATTGAATGAGTTTGTATATAGTCCAACTATATATATATTTAAAACAACATAAAATATTAGTCCAACTAATACTTTTAATAAATATGACGAGTAAAATAAAATGAGCGTGTTTTAGCGAGTATTCGAACGAATGTTGCAAATTCAATACTTGCCTCCCACTATTTTTCGTCGAGCCTCTAACCCTCTGTCGAGTACTCGGGAAACCGTGTTTCCTAGTGGGCTAGGATCCCGTTAAATATCACACAATCTTGACTTTGGCCAACAAATTGTATGATAATTAACTAGGTAGATCTCGGAGATCAATTGGATCTCATCCAACTCCTAGATCCAGTAGGTGGACATCCAAGTCCCAAACATATATCTTATATATGCCTATACATCGAATGTATACCCTAACCTTTTCCTCTGAATCAACTAGGCCTTGGCTTTGGCACAACAAACCTAGTGATCCCAGTCAAGCGCGGACCCATTGACATGGAAGCTTCGTAATCAATGTCAATGGACAAGAAGTGTCTTGACTTTGGCCAACAAACCACAACTTGGACACGACACCGATATGGAACAAAGCCTCGTGATTAAAACACATCTTTGACGGACAAGGGCTTGACTTTGGCCAACAACCCCTGCCAATCTCGGATCTTGAGTAAGAATCACTCAATGGAAGGAAAATAAACGCTTGATATTTAACGAGGGTTTTTCGCGTGCAAATTGGCTACCAATTTAATTATCTTTGTTAAGGTCTCATCATCATACACCCTTAAACATGCATTCTAAATACATAATAAAGCGAGTATGAAAATAAATAATAATGATATGCGGATGGATACTTTACATATTGATCCTAGATCAAATCTCTCCCTTTCTCACTCAAGCTAGCACTTGTACTACTTCTACCCGTTACACTACACTTCTAAAGAAACCTCATATACATAGAGGGGAATAGGTGAGAAGAGAATACAAAGAGAAAGAGGTGATAAGGCTGGACACGCAGGTCCAATTTAATAAATCGAATATATTACAACAATTTCTAAAATTGCCCACCCGACTAATATCCATCCGATATACATTATTCATTCAACACAACCACGTATTCACACACATAAGCATGCTATCAATCAATCTAATCAAATTAATTAATCTGATAATTAAGTGATCATCCAATGTTCAAACAACGATTTGATTTTGTTCGAGTCAAACTCGTTTTTGCGAATAAGTACTTAAAGTACGAATTCATGAATTAAATTAAACTACATCATTAAATCTAATTTAACATGTATTTAATACTAATTCACTATTCAATTCTAGATTAAATATTACACTTTTATTTAATAAACCTTTTACGATTTAAATTCCAAATCTAATCGTAACGCGTCTCAAAGACCGATTAACGTCCAACGTCAATTCAATTAAAGTCCAATGGGCTTTTGATTGATTTCTTAAGGCGTGGACTTTTGGTCAACTCGGGTCAAACCGATAACCAAAGTCCAATCCGGGATTTACCCCATAAGCCCATAAATCAATCTTGGCCCATTAGGCCCAATTGAACTTTAAAGGTTCATTAAGTCGCATTTGGGCTTTATGGTCAAGGTTTTGGGCCCAATTGGATCCAATCCATTTGGCCTAAACCAAACTTGATAAATCAAGCCCAATAGGCCCAATTACAACAATTCAAGCCCAAATCCAATTTAAGCCTAAATAATTAAATTACACTAATCCAATTACGCAATTTAATTACCTAAAGTGCATTATATGATTAATCGACTAAATCAATATTTCCGAAGCACCAAATTAGTCCAATTAATCATGCTTAATTCATTATCATATGTCCAACACACAAATTGAAAAATCAAACCCATCTACATGCTTAAAGGTCTCGGCCAAGGGAGTGATTTCATGTCTAATTCGGTTTCAATCCAATTAATCCGCAATCGACATTAAATACATATCCCGAATGATTTCCAATACATCCAATTATCAAAATCAAAATTTACCAAGACATTAGGGCATTAGTCACATTCGGCCAACTCAAAGATTTTGGGGTTTTTGTCCAATTCGAAATCCAATCCAATTCGATTCAAATTAACATCAACCTAATCGATTCTAACTCATCAAATGAATTAAAAATCAAAAAATCCAAGATCCCAAAATCATCAAACCATTCGGCCAAGGACAAATATTTGGGGAAAATAATTCCAAATCATTTTTCATCAAATTAGTCCAACCAAAATGAAATTAAACATGTTATAAACATACTCAAACAAACAATTTATTCAAATCATGCTCAAATCACATTTACCCAAATTTTAAATCCCTAAAATTTCATGCTTGCAACATTAGCTCTTGATGCCATTGTTGAATTTTTCTAAGGTCCCAAGATCAAATCAAGACATGAAAACATGCGTGAATACACCAATGAAGATAGCGGAATACTTACATTGATCGGTTATGTCGATTTGAAGACGAATCATGGCCAAAAACGCACTGCCTTGGTAAGCTTACTGCAACCAGTCCATGCTCACTGTCTTGGCAGTTTCGGGTCTCAAAACGAAGCTCCAAACTCCATCGGATGAGTCCCGCCTCATGGTCGAACCTCCCTACCACCTTCGCAAGACTTGAAAGTGTGCTAGCACTTGATTTCTCACCATGAGAAACCACTCTTGGCTTCCCTTTGTTCACGCCATTTCTGGTTCCAAACCAGTGAACAATTCCTTCATTTGGGCGTGAGAGAAGAGAGAGTTTGAGAGAGAAGAAGTTTTGTGTATTAAGTTGAAATCATTTACCAAAAAATCAATTTATATTTATGCCATAATTTTCATTAAATTAATAATAAAATTATGACACATAACATGCAATGGCTTAGAGTGTCAAACACTCAAACTCCATGCAATGACATTGAGTGCAATGTACACAATCTACATGCAAAGCATTAGAATGACATGTGTCATGTGGGCCCCACACGTTTCCAAATGAAAGTGGGCCCACGTGCACTCACGCGTTCGGGTTCGATATTTCCGAAATACCGAGCTTACGTCGCGACGTTAATTCAATCGAATTTAAATAAATAATTGCGCCTGGCGAAATTATTATTTACGTCGCTAACGAATTAATTCTAAATTAACTCGTTTGCCCGAATTAAAATCTGATTTTAATTCCGCGTCGAAATCTAATTTCGTCTAATATATCGAATATATTAATACATCGATTAATTCCGAATTAATCGTTCTCTCTCTTTAGATGACATTTTATCCCGGATAAAACATCTCCGTTATTAATCCTAGATTAATTTTCTCTCTCTTCTGTATAATCCCAGATTATTCAAGAGTGCGAGTTGTGCGTCATCGGTGGATTATCGGGAAGCGACCCATGAGATCCCCGGATAATCTGGCAGTAAATACGGTCGTCGGAGTATCCGAATCACGTACGTACCAAGTACTACGTTCTACCGATTTACGAGACAAGGTCGACTCCTAGCAAAGCACCAAGTCTACCCAATTCTCCGGACATATCCATTTAAGAATATTAAGATCTGTATCAAGCGTAGTATACTAATGTATTGTGCATATCGGTCCAGTATCGGATAGTCACGTGCTAGGGCTGGGGCTGGATAAGTGTCTGCCCCGTCCGAAACACATATCGGATGTCTGGTAACTAGTCTCTATAATCGGATATTCATGACCTGGTCATAATATCACGATTGGATGCGCATCACTTAGAGCACTAATACCGTATCCTGCGTGACATCATCTCCAATATGACTGAAGTGATACTTCCGTCTCGACAGCACACCCAATACACTACGACTCTCTGATAAACCCAGAAGTGGTGTACGCAAAACCGGTTAAAGCCCTGTACCACCAAGACCAAAGTCTACCGATTATCGCAAGTATTAGCGATGCAAGTCTCAGGTTAAGACTATACAGACCTACCTTGATTTCGGCCTCCCATAGACACATAGTCATAATACCAATGGGATTCCGAGGGGTCTATCCAGAGCGAAGCTGTTTCCCGTACCATCGGTGAAACACGACCTCCTATCGCACTTGCATAAGTATCCAATACTTATATATATGAGAACTATGTCGTTGTGCCCTCACAACGCGCACAAGTGCAATACTAGCCTATACCGCATTATCGATGTCCAGTCTCGATAATACTACGGCTATGGATATTTAATGATTAATCCTTCGTGGACTGATACTGTCTCATATCATCTCAATCCAGGAACTAATCATAGGGACCTCTCTTCATTTATATCTATGGTGATCTAATCACAAATGACGAGAGTGTAATTTCCTTGTTACATAGTTAATTTGCTACAGCAACACAATGATCTGTGCAAATAGTGACGCTATGGGTCATATTATCCAACAGTATCACTTCTGTATATGTAGTCAGTTCGTATTCCTCAATAAGATTGACATCTTTATTAGGTGAGATCAGAAACCCATACCCCAGGTTATTTTCTGACTCTCTCCGACTTACGTGGTTCTTGTGTATTCGAAGATTACTAGTATAGTTTCATCCTTGATGAACTATTTGTGTTCCATTAAGGAATCGGTGCCTGGAATAGTATTACTCCGATTTTCATCGAGTTTTACTTTCCTCCCACTTACAACTGCATATAGGTATTCCTCTTAGGAAAACCGCATGGTGAGCAACAATTACATTGTTCTCAAGTGAGTTGTATAAGTATTATACTTTGGTTTCCCTAGGATAACCATTATTAGGCACTTATCCGATTTGGGTTTAAGTTTGGTATCATCCAAACATATGCCTAGCATACCCAAATCTTCAGGAATGAGAAAACCTAGTTTCTTTCCTGTTCATATCTAATATGAAGTCTGTCTAACAGTTTTTTATGGAACCTTATTCTAAAGAAGTTCTGCATTGTTAATGCGTATCCTTTGAAGGAAATGGTAGCTCAGAGTGACTCATGATTAACCTTATCATGTCCAACAAAATTCGGTATATCCGTTCGGACACACTGTCAAATTGACGTGTTCCGGGAGGAGTTCTCATTGAAAGAATACTATACTCTTTCAAGTATTTGAGAAACTTATTGCTTAAGTATTTTCATCATGGTCTAACTGTGATGGTTTAATACTTTAGCCGATCTGTTTGTCTATTTCGTGTCGAAACTTTAAAAGTTTCTGATTTGTGTTTCAAAAGAAACATATAACCATAACGCGATGCCACATCCGTAAAGGTCACGAAATATTCATATCCACATCTAGCCTAGCTAGATATGGGCCCACTTGCTTCACTATGAACTAGGGTTAACAGATCGGTGGCACTAACACTTTTACCAAGTAAAGAGTATTTCATGCACTTTGCTCAATAAACTAGATTCGTAGACATTATTTGAATGGAATCAAATTTTTCCTAGTACCCACTCTTCAAAAGTGTGGATATACGAGTCTTGTTAATTGTGTCCCAGACAACAATGCCACAATTAAGTTTTAACTGATTAAATCAATTTGAGCTATTTGTTTGTCATGTTATATGTTTGAGATTTATTTATATTCAAAATATAAATACTGTTATTCACATCTAATGTGTTTATCTCAATATCATCTTTATAGAATGAAACACTTTAGTGTTCTAGAATATAAAGGTATAACCACACCAGGTTAAACCATGATACAGAGATAATGTTTCTAGTCAAACTAGTTACATTTTAACAGTTTCCTAATTTAAGTACACACCCAAAGGGTAGTTCCTAAACTTAGGTATCTACGGTTAAAACAGCGAATGTCGTCCCGTTTCCTATTCGTAGATTTATCTCAATTGAAGTCAGTATCCTACTCTCAGTAGATTCTGCACATCAGTACATATTTATGTACCATATTTAGTATCTAAAATCCAATTTTAATACTAGTAGTGAACATATTTATGACAAACATATTTGAAGTCAAAGCCTTGCTCGTTCTTCAATTCCTTCATGTCTGCCTTGTCCATACGGCAGTCACGCTTCCGCGATCCCGTTTGCCACAATTTAGGCAGACATTTTTGGGATATGTCATTTGTCTTCCTAGAAGACTGTAATGATTTTGCCTTTGCCATTTTCCACACTCTAGAAGCCTTCCGCCTAGCCTTGGCCTTCTGGGATGTTGAAGTAAGGTGCGCCTTGCGCTTCTTGCCTTATTTGCAAACTTTGGCTTTGACTCATTCAGTGTAGCCATTAACTCTCCAAGAGCTTACTATTGCAATTTATAGTACTTCTAAGATCTAAGAATAGATCTATGAAGATCCTTCAATTTCATTATCATACTTTAAGGATCTAATCCTTAGTTCTGATTAAGAAATTAAGGAGTCTATTTGGCAAGCATAATGGATTAAGCATTAAGTTATCATCACATGAATCTTCCAAAGATCATGCTCCACTATTTGCTTAACTCGGGCTTAGGCCTAATATGTTATTTTATCAAATAAAGTAACTTATTAGTTTCCAGGATCATCCTGAAATTTTATTCCCAATTCGAAAATTAAAGTCGTTTAAATATATTTTCACCCAGGATTATGTTTTAAACACTAATCTTTCAAATATCTTGATTCTAATAGTCTAACTATTTAATCAACGATTTTAGGTACTGTTTATTATAATGATTATTATAGTCCAACTATATTAGCAACTATAATTTAATAGGTTAAATTCAATTATATCGATTACTAAAATCCAATTATAAAATCAACTATTAATTGAAATGGTTAATTCAAATATATTGATTACTACAATCCAATTATATAATCAACTATAATGAATTAGTTTGAATTACAGTCCAACTGTTTATTAAAACAACTATTAAATATTAGTCCAACTAATATATTAATTGATTTGACGTAATATTTGAATGAGCGCGTATGGCAAGTGATTAAACGAATATTGAAAATTTAACACTTGCCTCCCACTATTTTTCGGCGAGCCTCTAACCCTCTGTTGAGTACTCGGGAAACCTTGTTTCCTAGTGGGCTAGGATCCCGTTAAATAACACACAATCTTGACTTTGGCCAACAAATTGTATGATAATTAACTAGGTAGATCTCTAAGATCAATTGGATCTCATCCAATTCCCAAATCCAGTAGGTGGACATCCAAGTCCGAAACATATATCTTATATATGCCAATATATCCAATATATTGCCTAACCTTTTTCCTCTGAATCAACTAAGCCTTGGCTTTGGCACAACAAACTTAGTGATCCCAGTTAAGCGGAACTCATTGACCTTGGAAAGCTTCTTAATCAATGTCGATGGACAAGAAGTGATCTTGACTTTGGCCAACAAATCACAACTTGGACAAGACACCGATATGGAACAAAGCCTTCATGATTCAAACACATCCTCGACGGACAAAGGTCTTGACTTTGGCCAACAAAACAATGCCAGTCTTGGATCTTGAGTAAGAATCACTCAATGGAAGGAAAAACGCTTAATATTTTGTGAGGGTTTTTCGCGTGCAAATTGGCAACCAATTTATTATATTTGTTAAGGTCTCATCATCATACACCCTTAAACATGCATTCTAAACACATAATAAGGCGCATATAAATAAATAATAATGATATGCGGATGGATACTTTTCACATTGATCCTATATTAAATCTCTCAATTTCCTCTCTCCCGCTAGCACAAGTATTACTTCTACCCGTTACATAAAACTTCTAAAGAAACCTCATTTACATTGAGGGGAATAGGTGAGAAGAGAAATACACAGAGTAAGGAGGTAATAGGCTGGACACACAGGTCCAATTAATAAATTCTAAATTTATTACAACAATTTCCAAAATTGCCACACCCATCTAATATCTATCCGATATACATTATTCATGCATCGCCACCATGTATTCACACAAGCATGTTATCAATCAATCTAATCCAATTAATTAATCTGATAATTAATGACCATCCAATGTTCAAAAAACGATTTGATTTTGCGCAAGTCCAACTCGTTTTGCGAATAAGTACTCAAAGTACGAATTCTTGAATTAAATTAAACTACAACATTAAATCCAATTTAATATGTATTTAATACTAATTCACTATTTAATTCCAAATTAAATATTACACTTTATTAACGAACCTTTACGACTTAGATTCTAAATCTAATCGTTACGGGTCTCAAAGCACGATTAACGTCCAATGTTAATTTAATTTAAAGTCCAATGAGCTTTTAATTAATTTCTTAAGGCATGGAATTTTGGTCAATATGGGTCAAACCCAAATACCAAAGCCCATTTAAGGAATCACCCTTATTTGCCAAGAAACCAATTTTGGCCCATTAGGCCCAATTAAAGTTAAAGGTCCATTAGTCATAATTGGACTTTATAGATATGGTTTTGGGCCCAATTGGATCCAACCAATTTGCCTAAACCAATCTTGGTACAACCAAGCCCAATTAGCCCAATTACAACATTTCAAGCCCAAATCCAATTTAAGCCCAACATAATTAAATTCCAAAATTCCAATTTCACAATTTAATTATTCAAAGTGTATTGTCATAATTAATTAACTAAATTAATATTTCCAAAACACCAATTAGCCTAATTAATTATGCTCATTAACATCAAAACATGTCCAACACATTTTAATTAAAAATCAAACCCATTTCATGCTTTCTTTGTCTCGGCAATAAGGGGAATTTTTGTTCAATTTCAAATTCAATCCAATTAATTTTCAAATCAACAATTCCCAATTGATTTCAAGACATCCAATGAATCAAAAATCAAAAATACCAATACATCAGGGTTCATCCAAGATTCGGCCAAGCAAACCATTTTGCGGAAAATTTGTCCAATTCAAAATTCATCAAATTGACAATGCATAACAC
Organism: Zanthoxylum bungeanum; assembly: GCA_019454045.1. Lineage (NCBI taxonomy): Eukaryota > Viridiplantae > Streptophyta > Magnoliopsida > Sapindales > Rutaceae > Zanthoxylum > Zanthoxylum bungeanum. Next base: position 41,925 of record SKCR01034503.1, read on the forward strand.
CATGTTATCAATATTTAAACATACTCAAACATCCAATTCATCAAATCATGCTCAAATATATTTTACCTAATTTTAACCCTAAGTTCAAATTTCATGCTTAATCCGCTCTGATACCATTGTTGGGTTTCTCTAAGGTCCCGAGGATCGAATAAAGCGATGAAACATACATGTGAATACACGAAGAAGTTGCAGAATACTTACATCGATCGGTTGAGGCGATGCGGTGAAGAACAAAACTTTTATGCCCTCCTTGGAAGCTCACAGCAACATGCAGTTTTTGTGCTCTCCAATTTTCGGCAATCATCAAATTCCAAGTGTGCTCCAAGCTCCAAGCTTCAATTGGTGATTCCTAGCTCACAAGTGGGTTTCCCTATCACCTTTGTATGTCTTTGTTGTGTGCTAGCACTCTTGATTTTTGCCACAAAAATCATCAATTGCTTCTCCTTCAACTCATGGTGATGACATTGAAAAGAATAAGAAAAATCAGCTCATGGCCGAGAGAGAGAGGAAGAAATAGAGAGAGGAGAGTTGTGTGATGGTTGTTGGAAATGTGTATCTAATACACAAAAATGAATTTCCAAAATCATTTACCAAATTTTGGCTTTCAAAAAGTCAAAGGCTTTAATGGCAACCACCTCCATCAATCAATCAAGTGACAAATTGTCACATCACTCAAATTGACAAGTGATTTAACGCTTGATGTGACTAATGATTTGACACTTGATGTGACTTGTGGGCCGCACTCGAATTCGAAATGGGAGTGCGCCCGCAAACACTTTCGGGCTCTGGTTCGCTAATTCCAAATTAACGAATTTTCCGTTGCGACGTAATTAAATAATTATGCCTAGCAAAATCACTATTCACATCGCTAACGAATTAATTCTAAATTAACTCGTTCGCCCTAATTAAAATCTAATTTTAATTCCGCGTCGAAATCCAATTTTGTATAATATATCGAATATATTATTTTATCGATTAATTCCAAATTAATCGTTTTCTCTCTTTAATTAATATTTTATCCCAGATAAAATATCTCCGTAATTAATCCCAGATTAATTTTATCTCTCTACTAATTAATCCCTGATTAATAAAGTGCGAGTCATACGTCATCGGTGAATCTTCGGGAAGCGACCCATGAGATCCCCGGATATGTTGGCAGTAAATCCGGTCGTCGGACTATCCGAACACGTAAGTACCTAACACTACATTTGTACCGATTTACAAGGCAAGGTTGGCTTCTAGCAAAGCGCCATGCTTACCCAATTCTCCAGAAATATCCTTACAGGAATATGTGATCTATATCAGGCGTAGTTTACGTAGTATACGTAGTATTGCGTATCTCGATCCAGTATCAGATGTCACGTGCAAGGCCTGGGGCTGGAAATGTGTCTGCCCCGTACGAAGCACATATCGGATCTCTGGTAACTAGTCTCTATAATCGGATAAACATGACCTAATCATAATATCCTGATAGCTGCAGCATATAAGAGAACCAGTTTCGTATCCTACGTGATCGTCATCTCCACTATTACTGGAGTGATACTTCCATCTCGACATCACACCCAATACACTACGATTCTCAATATACCTAGAAGAGGCGTACACAGAACCTGTTAACGCCCTGGACGACCAAAACCAAATTACTTTGATTGTCGCAAGTATTAGCGGTGCAAGGCTCAGGTTAAGACCAAATACACCTACCTTGATTCAGACTTCCATAGACACATAGTAATACTACCAATGGAATTCCGATGGGTCTATCCAGAGCGAAGATGTTTTCCATACCATCGGTAAAACACAACCTCCTACTACACTTGCATGAGTATCCTATACCCAAATATATGAGAACTATGTCGTTATGCTCTCACAACGCGCACAAGTGTAATACTAGTCTATTCCGCATTATCGATGTCCAATCTTGATAATACTACGACTAGGGATATTTAATGATTAAACCTTTATGGATTGATATTGTCTCATATCATCTCAATCCAGGAACTAATCATATGGACCTCCTATCATTTATACATCTTGGTGATCTAATCACAAATGATATGAGAGTAATTTCCTTTGTCACATAGTTAATTTGTACAACAACACCATGATCTGTACAAATAGTGACGTTATGGGTCATAACTATCCAACACCCTCGACCTTGGGACGCATCCCGGAACTGCAACTAATGTATGGGCCCTCGACCCTGGGACACATCCTAAAACTTATGATGTAGTGGGCCCTCGACCCTGGGACGCATCCCGGAACTACAACTGATGATGTAGTGGGTCCTCGACCCTAGGACGCATCCTGTAACTATGACTGATGTGTGGGCCCTTGACCCCAGGAAACATCCTAAAACTGATGATGTAGTGGGCCCTCGACCCTGGGACGCATCCTAAAACAGATGATGTAGTTGTCCCTCGACCCTAGGACGCATCCCGGAACTACAACTGACGATGTGGTGGGTCCTCGACCCTAGGATACATCCCGGAACTACAACTGACAATGAGGGCCTCGACCCTGGGACGCATCCCAAAATTGATGATGTAATGGGCCATCGACCCTGAACTGATACTGATGTGGGCCTCTCCCCTAAGCGGATATGGATGTGGGCCTCGCCCCCAAATCTATACTGATGTGGGCCTCGCCCCCAAACCGATACTGATGTGGGCCTCGCCCCCAAACCGATACTGATGTGGGCCTCGCCCCCAAGCGGATACTGATGTGGGCCTCGCCCCCAAATTGATATTGATGTGGGACTCGCCCCCAAACCGATACTGATGTGGGCCTCACCCCCAAACTGATGCTGAAGTAGGCCTCGCCCGCACATTGATACTGATGTTGATGTTGCATATCAACGTGATGTATTGCCTCTCACGAGATAATCCTGATCGCTTAAACATTTTTTTATCCTCAACGGATGCTTCGTGTCGAAACCAGAGAACCTTTAAAGTATTTAATACACTCAAATCCGATCGTCTGCATGAGTGATCTGAACTAGACTCCTAGTGTGTGTGTGCCAAGGCTCTTTCGCAGCTTAATCCTTAAGTAAACCAACTCGATGATTTTGTCTCGGAGAATTGGATCAATGGGTCTAACCAACCGAGATGTCTTGATCATACTCTGTGATTACTTCCTCGTACTCAACATGATATGGTTTTCTTCTTCTTTTCTTTCGTCTCTTTCTTTTCTTTCTTTTCATTTTGAACTTATTTTTCTCTTTTCTTTTTTTTTTCTTTTTTTTTTTTTTTTTTTCTCTTTTCTTTCTTTCTCTTTTTTTCGACACACCTACCCTTTAAGGTAGCATTTCTCCTCATGGTGGTCCTAATACTCGCCCATGGGTAGCTTCACGGTTATCGGTTATAGGTGGTCTATTTTTTCTTTTTCTTTTTAGAGACTTTTTCTTTGTTTCCAACCATATCATATATCGTAACATAAGTAAACCAGAATGGACATCTAGGCAAACAGTCATTCACTGATCCGCCATCTCTTCAACTAGTCATCTCGCCGACCACTCAGGCTTCTACTGCTAAAATCCCATAATCAAGTGCTCGTGAGTCTAGCCGAGATCAATCCACTCAGAATACTAGATGAGAGCATATCTCATACTTATCGTTTCTAAGGTTTCTCCCTACAGCAAACAATGTCATCACCAGACATATGCCTAACCATCAAGGACTTCTCTCTCTCTTTTTTTTTTCACTCACTGCACTGGAATTCTTCCTTTCAACCGCTGATAATATGGGCGTCGCCCCATGGGATTCCTTTCCCAAAACTGATACCGGTGTGGGCCTCAACCCTGGGACTCATCCCTGAAACTGAAGCTGATGCGGGCCTCAACCCTAGGACTCATCCCCAAAACTGACACTCACATGTTGCTGCTTCTGGTTGGCTTGCATTTGCCGCTTTCTTTTTTTTCTTCTTTGAAACCTGTGAATACAAAACAAAATAAAACAAAAAGAATGCAAATACGTTACGTGTATGCATACATGCATGAATGAATTTCTTATTCCGTTGAGTTAGGTCTTCTGCCAGTGACTGATCGGTCTTCTTTTCCTCAGGTAAAATATTTCTTTAAACTGTCCATGTTGATCGGCTCGGTGAACTCATTTCCTTCTAAGTCTGACAGTCTCACTGCCTCATTTCCCATTACTTTCTAGACTATATAGGGTCCTTCCCAGTTAGGTCTGAACTTTCTTCTTGGGTCTGTCGTCGACGGCTTTGACTGCTTAAGCATCAGATCACCCTTTCTAATCTTAGTAGGACGCACCTTCTTGTTGAATTATCGGGCCAATCTCTTCTGGTATAACTGCATATGACATAAAGACTTCGTTCTCTTTTCATCCAGTAACGCTAACTGTTCAAATCTCTGCGAGGCCCATTCTTGTTCAAGTAACTCTGCTTCTGATAATACCCGCATGGACTGTATCTCAACTTCTACTTGCAATACTGCTTCCATTCCGTAGACCAAAGAGTAAGGCGTGGCTCCCATTGCTATTCTCACAGAAGTTCTGTATCCCCACAGGGCGTATGGAAGTTTATCGGCCCAATCTTTATAGTTCTCTGTCATCTTGGCTAATATCATATTTATCGTCTTGTTAACTGCCTAAACTACTCTATTTGCCTGCGGTCTGTACGGTGATGACTTGTGATGTCCTATCCCATACTTCTGTACCATCACCTTTGTTTCACCTTGGAACTGGACTTCATTGTCTGTTACCACATGATGCGGCATTCCATATTGGTATATGAGATTTTGGGCTATGAACTTTGCCATCTGCTTTGCTGTAACATTACGGAATGACTCGGCTTCCACCCATTTCGAAAAGTAGTCTACTGCCACTACTATGAAGCGATGTCAATTCGATGCGTTCGGTCGGATTTCTCCGATCATGTCAATTCCCCATGCTGAGAAAGGCCACGGCTCTGACAGCCCATGCAACTCTATGTGCGGCAGATGGTTCAAGTTACCGTGAGTTTGGTAATCATGAAAATGCTTTACCAGCTTCGCGCAGTCAGCTTCCATGGTCAACCAGTAAAAAACTTATCTCACTATATTGCGGGACAAGTTCAATCCGTTCATGTGCGGTCCACGTACTCCAGCATGTACTTCTTCCATTGCCTTTTGAGCCTCTTATTTTCTTAAACTTTTCAGCTGAATGCCATTCGCCTGTCTCTTGTACAGTTCTCCCTTCAAACTCAAATACTGAGAAGCCAACTTCTGGATGGCTATCCTGTTTTTTCTGCTTACAAATTCCAGGAATTCCCAGTGTTCCAGATATCTCTAAATATCGTGATACCAAGGTTTCCCATCGTCGACCTCTACTTCTAATATCCTTTCTATCTCGTAGACAGGTTTGCTTGTCGTCGTCAACACTAGAGGTCTCATCACCAACTTCTCCGGATTTTCCCAAGTTGCAGCAAGTGTAGCCAATGCGTCTGCCATTTGGTTCTCTTCTCGCGGCAAGTACTGGAACTTACAATCAGGGAGGGCCTGTGCCAGACTCCTGAGGTGGAACAAGTAAGGTTTCAACCGTTCTTCCTTTAATTCCCATTCTCCTTGCAGTTGCCGGACTACTAACATCGAGTCTCCATATACTTCCACGCTCTTAGCTTTCAAGGCTATCAATGCCGTGAATCCGAAGGCGCATGCTTCATACTCAGCCATATTGTTGGTTACTCTGAACGTCAACCTCTTATCCATAGGCAGGGTTTCTCCTTCAGGGGTTACTATCACATTTCCGATTCTGGTTCCTTTACAGTTCACTGCTCCGTCAAAGTACATCTTTCATCCTTGGACTGTTATAGCTTGGATTTCCTCGTCTGGGAACTCAAAATTTTATTGATCTCCTTTTATCGGTTGTAATGCCAGAAACTCTGCTACGGCTCACCGTTTGATTACTTTGGAAATGAGGTACTCAATATCGAACTCTGTCAGCAACACCAACCATCTGCCTAACTTCCCAACTAGTGAATGCACTGAATGCAGATACTTCAAAGGATTCTCTTTTGCTACCACTTGGATCTTGTAAGATTGGAAGTAATGACGCAACTTTCTGGACGCCCACACTACTGCCAAACAAATCTTCTCTACTGAGGTAGTAGACTACATGCTCTACCCCTGTCTCATCTGCTTGTACCATCATTGCCCCTAGCGCTTCGGGTTCAATGGCCAAATATAATACCAAAGGTTTTCCCAGTCTTGGAGGTTTCAAAACAGTAGGTTTCACCAAATATTCTCTGATCTTGTCGAAAGCTTCTTGGAATTGCTCATTCCATTTCATTGGCTGGTCTTTTCGCAGCAATTTGAAGATAGGCTCACATACCGACGTCAACTTGGCGATGAATCGACTGATGTACTGAATCTTCCCGAGGAATGCTCTAACTTCTTTCTCCGTCTTCGGTGCAAGCATTTCTGTAATCGCCTTGATCTTCTTAGGGTATACTTCTATTCCTCCCAATCCGACAGTGTGTCCTAGTAACTTTCCTGACGTTACCCCGAACACACACTTCTTGGGATTTAGCCGTAAGTTGTATTTGTCGACTCGTTCAATGAACTTCTCCAGTGCTTCTATATGTCCGCTTCTTGTCTCTGATTTCACCATCATGTCATCCACATATACTTCAATTTCCTTATGCATCAAATCATGGAATAACGTGGTGGCCATCCGCTGGTAAGTGGCTCATACATTCTTAAGCCCAAACGGCATCACCTTGTAGCAATATGTACCCTATTCAGTAACAAAGGCAGTCTTATGCTTATCTTCTTCAGCCATAAGAACCTAATTATATCCTGAGAACCCATCCCCGAATGAGTACATGGCAGATAAAGCCGCACTATCAACCAATACGTCTATATGGGGCAGAGGAAAATCATCCTTAGGGCAAGCTTTGTTGAGGTCTCTGTAATCTACGTATATTCTGACCTTTCCATCCTCCTTCGGCACTGGCACAATATTTACCAACCAGTCTGGGTATTTCACCACTTCTAGAAATCCCACATCTATTTGCTTCTTGACTTATTCTCTAACCTTCTCGGCTCACTCAGGTCTCATCCTTTGGAGTTTCTGCTTTACTGGCTTCATATTTGGATAAGTCGGTATTGTATGCTGGGTGATACTTCTGTCTACCCCTGGCATGTCCTCATAGGACCAAGCGAATACTTTGGCATATTTGACCAACATCTCTTATAATTTCTTCCGCTCTTCAGAGGTAACCTCACTCGCAATTAAGACATCCTTGGGGCTTTCAAGCGTACCAAGGTTGAATGCGTTTATTTTGGTTGAGTTGATGTCAAATATACTCAAGTCATGCAAATTGAAAGGGAGAGACTCAGACAAGTAAGCGAAATGAATGTCTTTATTGCTAGCAGATGCAGGAATACATTCGAATAAATCAGAGAGGTAAACATCTTCATCCTTCGCAGATGATTCATCCCCCACAGCCGAGTCTTCCTCGGTTTCCTTATTCTCTTCGAGGATTAGGCTCTCCGGCTTCATCAACTCTTCCTCCCACTTCTCTTCCTCCTTTGCAACTTCTACTGTAAGTAGTTTCTCACCAATCACATCTTGGAAGATCTCAAACCCCGGTACCACGACCCCTTAACTTCCACTGGTTCGGGCTCTCCTTGATACCCTGTAGCCTTCACAAATCATTCCATCAGCTTCAACCCTTTCTTCTTAGCCTTCGGCTTATCCTCATCAGACTTGTATCCCAAACCCCTCCGGGTGGTCTGCCCCTTGAAGTCGGGCAATGCTCCTCCAACACCTGATCCTGTGCCTGGCTTAAACTTCATCTTCTCCATGATCCTAGCTACCTTAGGATCTACCCATTCCTCAAAGGTTGCCGACACTTGGAACCTCGTGAAAGGTTGTATCTTCAAAGCGGCCACAACATTATCCACTTCAGCTCGAATAGTGACAATCTCTTCCCCGTACGGAAACTTAATAACATGATGCAGAGTGGAGGGCACGCCCCCAAGCTTTTGAAACCATGGCCTTCCGAACAACAAAGCAAAAGTGGCCGAGATATCCAGCACTGTGAACTCAACCTCATCCTCAATTGGGCCCACTTTGACCATCGCAATAAAAGTACCCTCAACTCCCTGCTTGCTATCATCATAAGCCTTGATAGTCATATTGGTGGGACTTAGATCCGTCGTCTTTATACCCAGCCTCGCCAAAATCTTCAATGGGCAAACATTGATAGATGAGCCATCATCCACCATTACACAAGATGTCTTCTTACCTCTCACTTCAGCTCTTATGAATAATGGCCTGTTATGATTTCTTCCCTCCGCCGGGAGTTCCTCCTCAGAAAAGGTTATCACCTGTGAAGCTTCTTTCTACACTGATCCCACAAACATCGTAAGGTTGGCATCTTCTAGTATTTTTATCTTGCTCAAGGCCTTAACCATGGCCCGTCTGTGCTCATGCGATGCACACAGCGACTCCCAAATGCTTAATTGTGCTCGCGTCTTCTTCAGCTGACGCATGACTACATCTCCTTCAGCATTATCATCATTTTTTGTTATTTCTCTACCATCTGCCAACACTTCCTTGCCCTTTTCTGCAGTATCATTGTAGAAACGCCCAATACGGGTCATTCCTCTTACCTCATCTTCATCACTACTGGAGAAGTCTTCCCAGAAATTCTTCCCCTGCTCTGTTTCATCCTCACTATTGCTATCCTAAATCCCCAGGCAAAAGGCTTGGTGGTTAAAGGACTTTAGGACAAGGCTTTCAGGTAGGCCAGAGCTTATCATATAAGTAGGTGGTGGGACATAGTGATAATTTGGTAGGGGGTTTCGGTGTGTGTTGGGCTGTTCTTTTTCGAAGTAGGGTATTTTGTGGGAATCTATGAGGTCTTGGATTTCATGTCTGAGGCGAGCACAGTTGTCAGTGTCATGGCCCTTCTGCTGGTGGTAGTGATAGTAAAGGTTCAGGTTATAGTGAGATGGTGGGGGATTGGGGAGTGGTTTAGCTTCTAAGGGTTTAAGGAGCCCCTGTCTCGTCAACTTCTCAAGCACCTAAGACAAAGGTCTACCCAGGTTAGAAAAACGCTGGCTTCTGACTGCGGCTACCTCGGCAGAGATAGGCTTGGCACATGATGGTCCTCCAACAGTACTTATGTTCAGACTATAAAACTTCTTGTTCTCTGCTTCCTCTTCTTCAATGTCCATGACAGTCTCTCTCAACTGCCGAAAATCCATAATCATGGAGGTCATTCTCCTCAGCTTTCCATAGATGGAGAGCTTGGTGCCCTTGATGATCATTTTAATCTGGTCATTCTCCGAGGGCCGAGTCTGCATTTTCAGAAGCTGGTTTCTCCAGCGGTCCACATAATCTTTGAAGCTCTCTTCCTACTTCTGCTTGGTATTCTCCAAGTCGCGAAGCGACAAGTCGATCTCCAAATCCATGACATATTGTTTCAGAAAGGCTTCTGTTAGTTCTCTCCAATCTTCTTTAACCTTCCTTTCAAGGCCATGGTACCACACTACGGGTGCCCCCTCAAGCGACATCCCAAACATCTTCTGAACCTGACGCTGTGACAGGCCCAAGGAACTCATTATAGAAACATATTGTCGGAGATGGACCCTCGGATCCCCGTTCCCATTGATTTGGCCATTCCAGGCATTTTGAACTGCGCTAGAAGCTGCTCCTCAAAATTCATCGCCTCATAATCCAATAAATCATCATGTTTACCCTTCAGCTTGCGGGTAACCGATTCCATCTGATCGCAGAGTTTCTACAATTTGGCCTGAGATCCGGCTATCCTTCCTGCGGTATACTCAGCCATGTCATCATCAAAGACGGGGACATCATCATTCAACCCACTCGGAGGGCCCACACGCCTCTCATTCCCAAAGCCTTCCACAGCGCGGGGCACAGCCATATTAGTCATAGCAGTGGTCAAAGCTTGCAGTTGCTCGGTAACCTTAGTGAGATTAGCTTCTAGTTGATCCATACGAGATCCCTCGTTAACTGATTCACTCATGTTCGCTAACGGCCTTTTGATGAGTCTTCCCTCTTTCCTAACCCAATGGATATCTATGATGTCTTTTAAAACCCTGAGTCAACATGTATGCATGTGATGCATGGAATGTGTAAGTCGGCCCACTATTATTTTAAAGCATTCAATCATACTATTGCGCGGTGCAAACTTCTCCCAGTTGAAAAAGCCCAACAGGTTTACACTTTTGCGATAACATGGCTTAACAACTTCAAATGATAAAAAGCCTAAACATGAAGTGGCCATCGGTATTTTAGAAGCCTTTGGCCCGATTACCATAAAGCACGGACTCGTCCCAGTTTAAATGGCCCAACAAGCCCATACCTCATGAAAAAAAGTCCAATTGAATCCAAATAACGATGGTCCTAAACGCAAGCATAACAGAATAGTTTCTATTGGTCCTACAACTACAGTTCATATGCGGGTTTATAGGGGTATAGACACAGGCTCCCGCTGACGAAGGATTGCCCACAACTAGGACTCCCCACTCAAGGGTTCAAGCGACCAAGTGAGCGCACCTTTATACCCTAAGGTACATGCCAACGGGTTATGTTGTGTGACTGATTGTCAAATAGATTTCCCATTGTAGATTCCCCAGAGGGAGGGTGGAGTGAACTCTCTTAAATACCCAAGCCTCTTAGGCTCTTATCGCCTCAGTGACAGGAATAAACAACAAGTCCTCCAAATTAGTCCATCACAGTAAGCATCGAGTAAATGATTATCTATGTGCCTTCACGGCTTTTCCTTATAGAAAGGTAGTGAATGAAGGAAGACACCAAATCATTACCAAGCTCTAATAATTCCTTTGATTAAATCCCTTCAACCCACTGTAGACACGGTTAACTAAAACAAAATCACAAACATTACAAGGAATTATTTCAGGGCCGATTCTCTATCCCTAGTGGAGTCGCCAGACTGTAGGAAACAGAAATCAGTGACGCTGTTCCAGGCTCGCGGCTTAGTCCGGAGTACGAAGTAGCCCACGGGGGAGCTAAACCGGAGAAATAACATGGAGTCGCCACCCATTGTGAACTAGGAAAATGATTTAAGGTCGTACTCACCCCTCGCAATGGAAGACCTCAAACTGTTGGGTTCAGAATTGTCCCTTACGTATGCCACTTGTAATGAATGGATTTGAGCAATAATTTAACCAAGTCTACACAACAACAACCTACATCTAAGTTTGCATACTACCTATATCTAAGTTTGCATGCATAAAAGTAAGTCGAAATAATGGTAAGCACACAATTTCATGAACATACTAAATAAATAAATGCGGAAAGGTAAATAAACAATGACGGTAAAAGCATAAACATTAAAACGAGCTAACTAAGCATATGATGGGGAAAGAAATAACTAAGGAAATAAACATGCAAAACATGATGAAAGAATCTGTCCAGTGCGTGCGCGTTCGTGTAGCGTTCGTAAACGTGTTCGAACGGTAAACAGAATGCACGCGTTCGAGTAGTGTGTGATAACGCGTTTGAATGAGCTGAGGCAGAATGCATACGTTCATGTAGCGTTTGATAACGCGTTCGAACAGAATCACAAAAAACGATACCTCTAATCACATAAACACTTAAATCATGCATAAAAAAGAACATACTAAACAACTAAATCATGCATAAAGGAAAATAACATACTAAACGATTAAATCAAGAATAAACATGAGATTGGATGAAACGAAATTTGTGTGTCTCTCAAGTGGTACGTGGAGTTGTTTCCCAAGTACAGACTACATTACCGTCTATTCGGATTCGGCTACGAAATTTACATCTGGGTTTCCATCCGATATACCACAAGAGATAACACATATTTCATTCATCCCATGGCCACAACATTCATGAATTCATAATACACATGCGAAGAAATAATAACAAAAGAACGGGAATAAATAAAAAGGTGCCCTTAGGTCTAACCTCTTAAGTCGTCTCTTGGAAGTGCGTTATGCGACCGTCGGATAGGTTAATGCTCCGCAACTCCTCCGTTTCATTGGTTCATTGTTTTCCTTCAATGCCTCGCTGTTTCGGGCTGCTGTTTCCTCTGTTTTGGGATGCTATTTCTGCTATTTTTACTGCTGGTTTTGGAATATTTAAAGGTGTAATTTAGAGGTGATTTGGGTTGCTGTTTGCGGTAATTGAAGGCTGATTTTCATGGTGTGTTTTGTGGTAATTGAAGGGGTTTCAGGGCTGTGATTTTTGGTGATGCAGAGGCTGTTTCTGGGCTGTGATTTTCGGTGATGCATTTGGTGTTTCTAGGCTGTGATTTTCGGTGATGCAGGGCTATTTTAGGTTGCAGTTGTACGGCTGTGTGAGGGATTTTCTGGACTGCAGTTCACGGCAATGAGGGACTATTTTTCTATGCTTTGGGCGTGAATGAGCTAGGGTGTGAAAGGTTGGTTTATGCTTCTTTTTATAGGCAAGGATTGAGGGGTTTACCTATAGGAATAGGGAAACAATATTGTGTAATTATGGGGGATATTTTAATTAGTGTGCTATAAGGAAAAATCTATTTAATTAGGGATGTGATTTGGTTTGATTTGATTTGGTTTGATTTGATTTGATTTCTTTTAATTAGGAATATGATTTAATTTGATTTGATTTGATTTTTTTAATTTGGGAAGGTGATTTGTCTTGATTTTAGCATGTGTTTAATGTGTGATTTATTATTTTGGATGTGTTTTAATGGGCTTGGGGCGTGAGCTAAGGGGATTCGGGTGTGGGTTTGGTTCTTTTTGGTGGGCTTGCTGTGTGGTTTGGTGGTGTGTGGGCTTGGTATGTGGCTTGCGGGGGTTTGGTCTGATGATGAATTTTAGGACAGAGGTCCAACGAGCGAACCCACAGCTAAGCAAACGAATTTAGTCCAACAAGATATCAATTTGTGACTTTTCCCTTCCGACGTCCATTTCCCGCGACTTCCACAACTTTAAAGTGGTAGTGTCTCCATGTGAGACTCATCATCGGGACTTATATGCAAAAATACAGTGCCTGCAACGACTCTCCGGATGCAATTGCTGTGGGCTTATGCGATATTCCCCTACCCAGTGGGAGCCTTTTGTTGCATGACTGCTTTTTTATACCAGGATATGTTGCGAACATTGTGTCACTTTTTGTATTAGATACTGAAGGATATAATGTAAATATTAAGAATCGTTCTTTATATTTATATGATAGATATAATGTTCAGATCCTTGTTTGTCCAAATGAGCAAGGTCATTACATTTGCATACCTCACAAGATATCTTTAATGCTAGAATTAACAAACGTAAAATATCTGATATAAATAATACTGAACTGTGGCATATGAGGTTGGGTCATATAGGCGTGAAATGCCTAACCTAGTTGGTTAAGAATGGTTTGATGCAAGATCTTACCATTGAACTTAATCCAACTTGTGAATCTTGCATTCGGGGTAAAATGACCAAAGCCCTATTTTCGGGGTGTAGGACACCGAGCCACTGACTTATTGGAACTAATACATTCTGATGTATGTGGTCTCATTAGTCACACTGATCACAGTGGTTTTTCATTCTTCATTACCATTACCGATGATCTGTCACGGTACGGTTATGTTTATTTGATGAAACCTTTGAAAAGTTCAAAGAATTATGAAATGAAGTGGAAATTAGACTGATAAATGTCTTCGATCTGATCGAGTCGGTGAATATATGAGAGGTGAGTTCACCGATTATTTAAAGGAGAATGGGATTCTCGCTCAATATACTCCTCCGGGTACTCCACGACACAATGGAGTGTCCGAAAGGAGAAATCAGACTTTATTGGATATGGTCCGATCAATGTTGAGTTTTAAAGATTTGCCCTATTATTTATGGGGTTATACTATTTTAATTACTGCTCATCTATTGAATAAGATTCATTCCAAGGTTGTTCCTACAACTCCATATAAGATATGGACTGGTAGGAAACTGAATCTTAATTATGTTAAGATTTGGGGCTGTCCTGCCTATGTCAGGATGGCTCAGCAAGATAAGCTTTCGTCTCGATGGCAAAATTTTAGGTTTGTTGGATATCCTTCAAATATAAAAGGATATATTTTCTATGATACCGTGCATCGAAATGTGTTCGTAACTCGCTTCGTAAAATTTCTAGATGTAGAATTTTTGTCTGAAGGAGGTAATCATAGACAGGTTGAACTTGATGAATTACAACCTGGAACCAATGAACCATTGGAGGAACCTGAAGTTAAAATAAATGAAGAACCTTTAACACACACACTCTGTAGGTCCCAAAGGGTCTCTAGACCTTCTGAACGCTTGTATTTGATACAAAAAAAGAGTCTATATGTTCTCTTAATTGAAGAGACTGACCCTTACACCTATAGAGAAGTGAAGTTGGACATCGACTTCGTGATGTGGCAACAGGCCATGAAATCAGAGTTAGACTCTTACACGCATCAATCTGATGTCGACTACGATAAAACTTTTTTGCCTTTTGCGATGCTAAAGTCTATAAGGATTTTATTGTCTATTGCTGCTTACCATGATTATGAGATTTGGCAAATGGATGTCAAAACAGCTTTTCTAAATGGCTTTCTTGATGAATAAATCTATATGGAACAGCCGGAGGGTTTTGTATCCAGCGAAACCTCAGCATGGTTTGTAAGCTTAAGAAGTCCATTTATGGACTTAAACAAGCTTCGTGAAGTTGGAATCTTCGATTCGACAAGATTATTAGATTGTCTGGTTTTCTCAAGAATACGGAAGAATCATGTGTGTACTAGAAGACCAGTGAGAGTATGATAGTATTTTTTATTCTATATGTTGATGACATCTTAATCATTGGGAATAATATAGGAATGATGCATGGCGTCAAATCTTATCTATGTAAGAATTTCTCCATGAAGGACCTGGGTGAAGCTTTTTATATCTTGGGTATAAAGCTCTATATGGATTGAGAAAGGAAGCTTATTGGGTTATCCCAATCAACGTACATAGATAAGATCTTAGAACGGTACAATTTTGCTAACTGTATGACAACAAATATACCGTTCAAACATGGAATTCATCTTTCGAATAAGATGTGTCCGCAAACAGAAGATGAGAAGATTAGAATGTCAATCAGCCTTATGTTTCATGTTTGGGTAGCATTATGTATGCTATGTTATTTACGAGGCCTGATATTAGATACGCGGTTAGTGTAACCAGTAGATATCAGTCCAATCCAGGAAATGACCATTGGATGGCTGTTAAACACATCCTGAAGTATCTTAAAGGTATTAAGGATAAGTTTATCATATATATGCTGGACAATTATGACCCATAGCATCACTATTTATACAGATTATGGTGTTGTTGTACAAATTAACTATGTGACAAATGAGATTGCACTCTTATCATTTGTGATTAGATCACCTAGATGTATAAATGATAGGAGGTACCTATGATTTGTTCCTGGACGGAGAATGATATGAGACAGTATCAGTCCACGAAGGATAAATCATTAAATATCCCTAGTCAGAGTATTATCGAGATTGGACATCGATAAATACGTAAAAGACTAGTATTACACTTGTGCGCGTTGTGAGAGCACAACGACATAGTTCTCATATATTTGGGTATATGATACTCACGCAAGTGTAATAGGAGGTTGTGTTTTACCGATGGTATGGGAAACAGCTTCGCTCTGGGTAGACCCCCTCAGAATTCCATTGGTAGTATGACTATGTGTCTATGGAAGTCCGAAATCAGGGTAGGTGTATTTGGTCTTAACCCGAGACTTGCACCGCTAATACTTGCGACAATCAATATACTTTGGTTGCAGTCGTCCAGGGCTTTAACAGGTTATGTGTACGCCTCTTCTGGGTATATGGAGAATTATAGTGTTGTAGGCACTATATTTTTGCATATTAGCCCGATGATGAGTCTCGTATGGAGACACTACCTCTTTAGTTGTGAAAGCCGCAGGAAACGGACGCTGGAAGGGTAAAGTTGGAAATTAGCATTTTGTCAGATTTAACTCGCTTGTTTCGCTTCGGGTTCGCTTGTTGGACCTCTGTTTTAAAACACACCAAACCCATTAAATCACATCCAAAAATAATTAAAACATTTAAAACACGTCTCACAAATTAAATAATTAAATTAAATTAAAATACATGACACAAATTAAATCACCTTCCTATATTAAATTAAATCCCTTTCCTAAAATACATAAATCACTTCCCCAAATTAAAAGATTTCCTTATCACATACTAAATTAAAAATATCTCCTAATTAATACACAAATTTGATTCCTTCCCCAACAAGGTAAACCCCTCCCTTGGCCTATAAAAATAACCCTTCTCCACACAATTCAAACCTTGGCTGGCTGGCTGAATCTCACAATAAACACACCAAAAAACTCCATGGCTCGCTCTCTCACGAAAAATCACAAACAACAGCCAAAGTCCCCCATGCAGAAACCCACATTCATGTAGCAACCCTTCACGCCAACTGACCACTTGTTCTCTCCCACAAAACTGACTCACACACTCAAACAATTGACCACATGAACTAAACCAAGCCACGCCCATCATGCCCCACTACCTCACGCAATTGCCACTTAACCCCACGTCCATACCACAACAGCCACACAGTTGCATGCCCTAATTGAAGCCACACACTGCCCTTATCCTTCGATCCCACATCGCTCAAATAAAACCCTGCCCATCACGCCTCACGCGAATCACAACTTTCAGCAGCCCTTGCCCTCATCACGTCCACAGCCGTTCACAATCAACGCCTCTCATCTCACATTCGTCAGCCCAAAACCTCACAAGCGTCCAGCTCACAAGCCATCAACACACCTTCATCAGCCTAAAACGCAGCTGTGCCCCTTACCCACTCTTTGCTCATTCACGCTGCCCTTCACATCAAGCTATCAGCCCTGCCCCACAGCCTCATCAAGCCCACGATGCCCACGCTCACACACCTCACCGCTTCAGCCTTCTCACGTTCAACATACTAACCAGCTAACCCTAAAGCCATTAAGCCCTTCAACAGCCACGTTAAAAAGAACCCAATCTCTCTCGGTAAACCGACGTACGACAAAAATCAAATAAAACACTCACGGCTTTGCACACAGGCCACGTGAACACACCCCCAAAGAGCCCTAAAACTACACTAAAAATAGTCCCAAAAGCTTTCCCAAAACAGTCCACAAATTGCAGCCCAAACCAGTCCAAATAAACCACAAAACAGTCCCCTAATTAACCCAAAACAGTGACTAGAAAATACCCTTAAAACAGCAGCGAAACGGAGTGAAAAAAGCAGCCCAGACAGTGAAACAGCGAGGCGAAATGTTGGATTAGTGAACCAAAAAAGTATCGGATCAGTCACCCTTCCAACGGACGTGTGACGCCCTTTCTTGGACGACAAAATAGGTTAGACCTGAGGGCACCCTTTTTACTTATCTTCATTATTTTTGTTTTATTTATTTTGATATATAATTGCATGAGAGTCGTTTGAGGCATGATGTGATTGTTGGATGAGCGGGATATATGTTCCCTTTTGTGGTATATCGGATGGAAACCCGGACGTAAATTCCATAGCCGATTCCGAATGGATGGTAGTATGGTCTGCACTCGGGATACAATGCCACGTACCACTTAAGATACACGTATCTCGTCTCATCCAAATTTGTATTTGAGCATGTTATAGTCTTTAGGTTATTCGTTTATTATTTAAAGCATTGGTTAATTTAGGTGTTATTTATTTGTTAAAGCATATTTAGGTTGTTATGCATGTTATTAGTTTATGATGTGTTTGGATAATGATTTATACATGTTGATTTAATGGCTCAATATGCTCGTTGTGTTACATTACGTGGAGTTATTTGGATGAAAGCATGATTGGATCTAAGTATCCTTGAGCATGATTATTGAGTAGACTTGGTTAATTCATTGCACAAATCATATCATCACAAGTGACATATGTAAGGGACCATTCCGAACCCAACGGTTTGAGGTCTTCCCTTGCGAGGGGTGAGTGCGGCCTTAAATCTTTGTCCCGGTTCACACCGGGTGGCGACTCCATGTTATTTCGTACTCCCAACTAGGTCGCGAGCCTAGAACAGCGTCGTCAGGTTCTGTTGTCTACAGTCTGGCGACTCAACTGGGATCATTTTGAATCGCCCCCGAAATCATGTCTTGTGATGTGTATAATTTGTGCTTTAATTAATCGTTTCTATAGTGAGTTGAAAGGGGTGTAATCAAAGGCATTTTTAAGGCTAGGTAATGGTTCGATGTCTTCATTCACTCACTACCTTTTTATAAGGAAAAGCTGTGAATACACCGAGATAATCATTACTTGTAGCTCGTCGTGACAGACTAGTTTGGAGGACTCGTTGTTTATTCCTGACACCAAGCGATAAGAGCCTAAGGGGCTTGGGTACTTAAGAGAGCCTCGCTCCACCCTCCCTCTTGGGAATCTACGACGGGAAATCCATTCGACAGTTAGTCACACACCGTAACTCGTTGGCACGTACCGTAAGGTATAAAAAAGGTGCACTCACTTGGTCGCTTGAACCCTTGAGTGGGGAGTCCTAGTTGTGGGTAATCCTTCATCAAACGAGAGCCTTTGTCCACACTCCCGTAAACCCACATGTGAACCATAGTTGTATGACCTATTGGGGCCACCCTTTATGCTTTTGAGAACCCCATGCATATTATGTCTCATACATCCCATGCATCTCATGCATACATACATCATGTTAACCCTCGTGTCTTAAAAGCCATCATAGATATCTGTTGGGTTAGAAAAAAGAAAGAATTGTCGAAGAAGAGTTTAACAAACATGGATATCGAGGAAAGGAAGCCGAGAAATAGAAAACCTTACGGCAAGAATAGAAAGACCATGGTGGGCCTAAAAAAAATATTTGTTGTTTGTTTTTGTTGGACAATTATGACCCATAGCGTCACTATTTGTACAGATCACGGTGTTGTTGTACAAATTAACTATGTGACAAAGGAGATTGTACTCTCATCATTTGTGATTAGATCACCTTAGATGTATAAAAAGAGAGGTCCATATGATTAGTTCCTGGATTGAGAATAATATGAGACAGTATCAGTCCCCGAAGGATTAATCATTAAATATCCCTAGCCCGAGTATTATCGAGACTGGACATCGATAATGCGGAATAGGCTAGTATTGCACTTGTGCGCGTTGTGAGGGCACAACGGCATAGTTCTCATATATATAAGTATTGGATATTTATGCAAGTGAGATAGGAGGTTGTGTTTCACCGATGGTACGGGAACAGCTTCGCTCTGGATAGACCCCTCGGAATCCCATTGGTATTATGACTATGTGTCTATGGGAGGCCGAAATCAAGGTAGGTGTGTATAGTCTTAACCTGAGACTTGCATCGCTAATACTTACGATAATAGATAGACTTTGGTCTTGGTGGTACAGGGCTTTAACCGGTTCTGCGTACACCACTTCTGGGTTTATCAGAGAGTCGTAGTGTATTGGGTGTGATGTCAAGACGGAAGTATCACTCCAGTCATAGTGGAGATGATGTCACGCAGGATACAGTATTAGTGCTCTTAAGTGCTGGCCGGCCATCGGGATATTATGACAAGGTCATGTATATCCGATTATAGAGACTAGTTACCAGACATCCGACATGTGCTTCGGACGGGGCAGACACTTATCCAGCCCCAGCCCTAGCACGTGACTATCCGATACTGGGCCGATATACACAATACTACGGTATACTACGCTTGATATAGATCTATATATTCCTGTAAGAATATTTCTGGAGAATTGGGTAGGCATGGCGCTTTGCTAGAAGCCAACCTTGTCTTGTAAATCGGTATAAACGTAGTACGAGGTACTTACGTGTTCGGATAGTCCGACGACCGTATTTACTGCCAACATATCCGGAGATCTCATGGGTCGCTTCCTGAAGATTCACCGATGACGTATAACTCGCACTTAATTAATCTGGGATTAATTAGAAGAGAGAGAAAATTAATCTGGGATTAATCACGGAGATATTTTATCTGGGATAAAAATATTAATTAAAGAGAGAGAACGATTAATTTGGAATTAATCGATAAAATAATATATTTGATATATGATTAGAAATTGGATTTCGACGCGGAATTAAAATTAGATTTTAATTCGGGCGAATGAATTAATTTAGAATTAATTCGTTAGCGACGTGAATAGTGATTTCGCTAGGCGTAATCATTTAATTACGACGCGACGGAAAATTCGTTAATTTGGAATTAGCGAACCCGAACCCGAGAGTGATTGCGAGCGCATTCGCATTTCGAATTCGAACGCGGCACGCAAGTCACATCAAGCGTCAAATCGCTAGTCATCGATTGTCAAATCACTTATCACTTTGAGTGATGTGACATGACATGTTGTCACTTTATTAAAGTGACTTGATGTGAATAGTGAAAGGTGATTATTTGAAAGTTGATAGGACTTGTACCTTTTTGACTTTTGAATTAATTGTTGTGTATATATATATATTTTATTATTCATTTACTTGGTAAATGGAATAAAGAATATATATGTGTATACAAAAAGCATTCTCTCTCTCTTGGTTTTTGTTGCTCACGTTTTTGGCATATTTTTGTGTCATTCACGTGCTTCTCTTTCACTTGTTCTAAGAGTTCACGGTTTTAGGCATTTTGAGAGCCAAAACCTTCTCCTATCTCTCTCACGGTCAAGGCCGATTTCTTCATCTTTTCTTCTGGTTTGACCGACCAAATGGAGAAGCTTTAGGGTCTTGTTGCAAGATCTAAGTGCTAGCACACCCATAGGTTGTACTTAGGTGATAGGAAAACGAATTTGTGAGCATGGAAAGCTTGAAGCTTGGAGCTTCAATGGAGACCACCATGGGCGATTTTTGAAGACATTTTCACAGCCCCACCGTGCAGTTCAGTAGCTCCAAAAATGGCCAAAACCGAGCTTGATGGAGGTAGAAAAAGACTTGTGTTCTTTGCATCTCAAACCAATCATTGTGAGTATATGTTTCCGCCATTATTCCTTGATGTATTCATGCGATTTTATGCTTGATTTGTTGATTTTGGGACCTATATTAGAACTCTACAATGGTATCTAGAGCTATTATCAAGCATGAAAAGTTAGGGTTAAAATTGGGGATAATCAATTGAAGCATGATTTGGTTAAATTGGATGATTAAGTATGCTTGTATGTTGATGAATTGAAGTTGTGTATGATCAATTTTATGAAATTGGATTGGATTCAATTTTCCCCAAATTTTGGGCATGACAAATTGGGTAAAACGAATTTGGGCATGTTTTGATGAAATTGTTTGTTATAGTATGCTTAAATGAGTTGGAAGTAATGATTGATTGGATCAATTTGAAGAAATTATGTTTGGAACAAATTTCCCCAATTTTATGTTGGCATAAAGTGACAATTTGGGTAAACTTGATTTTGAGCATATTTTGTGAAATTGGATGAATGAGAATGCTTAAAGTATGTTTAATTTAAGATTGATTGGATCAATTTGTTGAAATTGTGTTTGGAACAAATTTCCCCAATTTTTTATGTTGGCATAAAGTGACAATTTGGGTAAACTTGATTTTGAGCATATTTTGTGAAATTGGATGAATGAGAATGCTTAAAGTATGTTTAATTTAAGATTGATTTATTCAATTGAATGAAATTGTGTTTGGAACAAATTTCCCCAATTTTTTATGTTGGCATAAAGTGACAAATTTGGGGAAACTTGATTTTGAGCATGTTTGATGAAATTGGATGATTTAGAATGCTTAAAGTATGTTTAATTGAGATTGATTGGATCAATTTGTTGTGAAATTGTGTTGGAACAAATTTCCCCAAATTGCTTATGTTGGCCGAAATTAAAGAACCCTAAATTTCTTGGTAATTTTTGTTTGTTTGATCATGGGATGACTTGAAACAAGTGGGTAATGTTGTTTTGAAGTTCAATTTGATTGAATTTTGATTTGGAATATTTTCCCAAATTAAAGTGGCTTGGCCGAATTCAATTGAATTTGAAATTCATTGTGTTTTTTGATTTTAATTCATTGGATGAATTGAATTGATTTGGGAATGATGATTGTGGATTCAATTGGATTGAAACCGAATCGGATTTGAAAACCCCTAATTGCCGAGAACAAAAGCATGTAAATTGGGTTTGATTTTAATAATTTGTTGGACACTATTTAATGTTAAAGTGCATGATTAAGTATGCTAATTGATGTTTTAGAAATATTAATTGGGTGGTTAATTGTGTATTACACTTAGGTTAATTAATTATGGAATTTAGAATTTTATAAGTTAATTAATTGGCCTTATTTTTGGAAATGGGCCTTAAAGGTTGTAATTGGGCTTTGGGCTTTGTTGTACAAAGTTGAGTTTAGGCAATTTGGTTGGATCCAATTGGGCCTAAAACCGTATCCATAAAGTCCAATTATGACTTAATGGACCTTAATTATTTAATTGGGCCTAATGGGCCAAAATTAATTTAAAGGCTTATGGGGTAACTCCCGGATTGGATTTTGGTTATTTGGTTTGACCCGAGTTGACCGAAAGTCCACGCCTTATAGAAATTAATTAAAAGCCCATTGGACTTTAATTAAATAAACATTAGATGTTAATCGGGCTTTGAGACCCGTTGCGATTAAATTTGGAATTTAAGTCGTAAAAGTTCATTAATAAAAGTGTAATATTTAATTTGGAATTAAATAGTGAATTAGAATTAAATGCGTATTAAATTGGATTTAATTATGTAGTTTAATTTAATTCGAGAATTCGTACTTTGAGTACTTATTCGCAAAACGAGTTTGACTCGAGCAAAAAACAAATCGTTGTTTGAACATTGGATGATCACTAATTATCAGATTAATTAATTGGATTAGATTGATTGATAACATGCTTGTATGAATACATGGTTGCGATGCATGAATAATGTATATCGGATGGATATTAGTCGGGTGGGGCAATTTTGGAAATTGTTGTAATAAATTTGATTTATTAATTGGACCTGCGTGTCCAGCCTTATCACCTCTACACTCTTTGTATTCTCTTCTCACCTATTCCCCTCAATGTAAATGAGGTTTCTTTAGAAGTGTAGTGTAACGGGTAGAAGTAAATACATGTGCTGGCTTTGGAGAGAGAAAATGAGAGATTTGATCTAGGATCAATGTAAAGTATCCATCCGCATATCATTATTATTTATTTCATATGCGCTTTATTATGTGTTTAGAATGCATGTTTAAGGGTGTATGTATGATGATGAGACCTTAACAAAGATAATAAATTGGTTGCCAATTGCACGCGAAAAACCCTCGCTCAATATCAAGTGTTTTTCCTTCCATTGAGTGATTCTTACTCAAGATCCGAGATTGGCATTGGGTTGTTGGCCAAAGTCAAGCCCTTTGTCCGTCGAAGATGTGTTTGAATCACGAAGGCTTTGTTCCATATCGGTGTCTTGTCCAAGTTGTGGTTTGTTGGCCAAAGTCAAGACCACTTCTTGTCCATCGACATTGATTACGAAGCTTTCCATGGTCAATGGGTCGCGCTTGACTGGGATCACTAGGTTTGTTGTGCCAAAGCCAAGGCTTAGTTGATTCAGAGGAAAAATGTTAGGTAATACATGGATGTATTGGCATATATAAGATATATGTTTAGGATTTGGATATCCGCCTACTGGATCTATGAATTGGATGGGATCCAATTGATCTTCGAGATCTACCTAGTTAATTATCATACAATTTGTTGGCCAAAGTCAAGATTGTGTGATATTTAACGGATCCTAGCCCACTAGGAAACAAGGTTTCCCGAGTACTCGACAGAGGGTTAGAGGCTCGTCGAAAAATAGTGGGAGGAAAGAATTGAATTTGCAATACTCGTTCAATTACTCGCCATACGCGCTCATTCAAATTATTTCGTCGTTAGATTAAATGTTAGTTGGACTAATATTTAAATTGTTGTTTTTATAAACAGTTGGATTGTATTATATTGATTATATATAATTGGATTATATTAATCAATATATTTGAATTAATTAATTCAGTTTACAGTTGATTTTATAATTGGATTATAGTAATCAATGTAATTGAGGTTAATTAATTTAGATTATATTTGATTATATAGTTGGACTATTATATCATTATAATAAATAGTACCACAAATCGTTGATTAAATAGTTGGACTATCAGAATCAAGATATAATTGAAAGATTGACATTTAAAACATAATCCTGGGAAAACGTGTTTAAATGGTTTAATTTTCAAATTGGGAATAAAGTTTCAGGATGGTCCTGGAAATTAATAGGTTATTTTATTTGATAAAATAATATATTAAGCTTGTAGCGCAAAGCGCACCTTAAATCGATATTCCAGAAACACGAGGCTTGGCCAAAGGCTTCTGGAGTGTTGAAACAGGCAAAGGTAAAATCATTATAATCTTCTGGGAAGATAAATGACATATCCTAAGAAGGAATTGAAGACGAGCAAGGCTCTGACTTCAAATATGATTGTCATAATTATGTTCACAACTAGTATTGAAATTGGATTTTAAATACTTAGTGTGGTACATAAAATATATTGATGTTCAGAATCTGTTTTGAACAGGATACTGACTTCAATAGAGATTTATCTGCGAATTGGAAACAGAACGAAAGTCGCTGTTTTAACCGTAGATATCTGAATTTAGGAACTATCTTCGGGTTAGTACTTAAATTTAGAAACTGTTATAATGTAGCTAGTTTGACTAGAAACATTATCTCTATATCGCGTATAACCCGCTGCGGGTGTACCTTTATATTCTAGAACACTAAAGTGTTTTATTATATAAAGATGATATTGAGATAAACACATTAGATGTGAATAACATAATTATATTTTGAATATAAATGATATCTCAATTATATAACATGACAAATAAATAGCTTAAATTGATTTGATCAGTTAAGAAACTTAATTGTGGCATAGTTGTCAGGGACACTGATAAACAAGAATCGTATATCCGCACTTTTGAAGAGCGGATACCAGGACTGATTTGATTCCACTCAAATAAAGTCTACGAATCTAGTCTATTTGGGCAAAGTGCCTAAAACACTATTTACTTGGTAAAAGTGTAATATATATATATTTTATTCATTTACTTGGTAAATGGAATAAAGAATATATATGTGTATACATAAAAGCATTCTCTCTCTCTTGGTTTTTTGTTGCTCACGTTTTTGGCATATTTTTGTGTCATTCACGTGCTTCTCTTCACTTGTTCTAAGAGTTCACGGTTTTAGGCATTTTGAGAGCCAAAACCTTCTCCTATCTCTCTCACGGTCAAGGCCGATTTCTTCATCTTTTCTTTCGGTTTGACCGACCAAATGGAGAAGCTTTAGGGTCTTGTTGCAAGATCTAAGTGCTAGCACACCCATGGGTTGTACTTAGGTGATAGGGAAACGAATTTGTGAGCATGGAAAGCTTGAAGCTTGGAGCTTCAATGGAGACCACCATGGGCGATTTTTGAAGACATTTTCACAGCCCCACCGTGCAGTTCAGCGCTCCAAAAATGGCCAAAACCGAGACTTGATGGAGGTAGAAAAAGACTTGTGTTCTTTGCATCTCAAACCAATCATTGTGAGTATATGTTTCCGCCATTATTCCTTGATGTATTCATGCGATTTTATGCTTGATTTGTTGATTTTGGGACCTATATAGAACTCTACAGTTTTTAGTCCTTGATAGTTAGACATAAGTCCAATGATGAAATCGTTTACTTTAGGGTGAAATCTTAGAAACGATAAACTCTTGATGTGTTTTTATCTGATACTTTGAGTAGTTGATCTATGTTAGACTCGTAAGCACTTGATTATGGTTCTTAGCAGCGAAAACCTGAGTAGCTAGCAAGTGACTAGTCGAAGAAATTGTAGATCGGTGAATGACCGTTTGCTTAGATATCTATCTTGATTTGCTTATGTTATGATGTGTGGTATGGTTGAAAATGAAAAGAAAAATCTCTAAAGAAAAGAATTGAACCGCCTATAACCGATAAGCGTGAAGCTACCCATGGGCGAGTATTAGGACCACCATGAGGAGAAATGATACCTTAAAGGGTAGGTGTGTTGAAAAAAAAAAAGAGAAAGAAAAAAAAAGGAAAAGGAAAAGAAAAGAAAAAAGAAGTTCAAAATGAAAAGAAAAAAGAGAAAGAAAAAAGAGAAAGAAAACCATACCACATTGAGCACGAAAAAGCAATTGCAGAGCCTAACTGAGACATCTAGGTTGGTTTGACCCATCGATCCCGAGTTTTGAAAAGAAATCATTGAGTTAGCTTACCTGGGATGAATCCGCAAAGGAACCTTTGCACACACACACTTTGAGTCTGGCTTAGATCATTTATTCAAAGACTTGGATTTGAGTTGCGTTGAATGTTTTGAAGGTTCTCTGGTTTCAATACTGAGCATTCTTTGAGGGCAATAATATGTGTAACTATTGGGACTATTTCGTAGCATGTGATATAGTATGATATGGAAGGCCCCACCATGTGGTTCATCTTGACCAAGTACAAACAGCGGAGAGCAGAAAGGTAAACCAAGACTGGGGGTGACCAGTCTACCACACCGTGAATCAAGGACATAACAAGATATTGAGTCATGAGATCAGAGAGAAGACTGAGCAGTCGCCTGGAGAACTGGTGGAATACCTAACCCAACAGAATAGGAAATTCATGCATGTATGCATACACGTAATGTATTTTTGCATTCTTTTTTTGTGTTTGTTTCGTTTTGCATTCACAGGGTTCAAAGATGAAAAAGAGAAAACGGCAAAGACAAGCCAACCAGAATAAGCAACATATGAGTAATAGTTTTGGGGATAAGTCCCAGGGTTGAGGACCACATCAGTTTCAGTTTGGGGTCGAGGCCCATATCAGTATTCGTTTGGGGATGAGTCCCGGGGTTGAGGCCCACATCAGTATCAGTTTTGGGGCAAGGCCCACATCAGTTTCAGTCTGGGGGCGAGGCCCACAGCAGTATCAGTTTTGGGGCGATGCCCATATCAGTATCAACTCAGGGTCGAGGCCCACATTATCACCAGTTTCAGGAATGAAGCCTAGGGAATAAAGCCCACATTTAGCACGGTTCAGGAATGGACCACCTCACAACACGGTTCAGGAATGAACCATCACATCAGTATCAGTAGGGATGAGTCTCAGGGCCGAGGTCCATACATTAGTATCAGTTTGGGGCGAAGCCCATATCAGTTTTGGGGCGAAGCCCATATCAGTTTTGGGGCAAGGACCACATCAGTACCAGTCTGGGGGCGAGGCCCACATCATTATCAATATCAGTTCAGGGTTGAGGCCCACACATCATCAGTATCATTTTTGGGGATGCGTCATTGGGTCGAGGCCCACATCAGCATCATCTGAGGGCGAGGCCCACATCATTGACATCAGTATCAGTTTCTATCGGATATGGCATCCTGGGTGCGAGGCCCATATACATCAGATCAGTTCTGCTGGGTATGGAATTTTGGAATGAATCCCAAGGCCGAGGCCCACGTCGTCAGAATTCGGAATGAATCCCAAGGCCGAGGCCCACATCAGTAGAGTTTTGGAATGAATCCAGGGAATGAATCCCAGAGCCGAGGCCCACATCAGAATAATTTTGGAATGAATCTAGGGAACGAATCCCAGGCCGAGGCCCACATCAGCAAAGTTTTGGAATGAATCCCAGGGCCGAGGCCCACATCAACACAATCGGGAATGAATCCCAGGGGAATGAATCCCACATCGTCAAAATTTTTGGAATGAATCCCAGGGCCGAGGCCCACTTCACCAGCAGTTTTGGGAATGAATCCCAGGGTCGAGGCCCACTTTATCAACTCGGTTCGGAAATGGACCATCATCACATCAGTGATGCCTCGGAAATAGGGTTTTAGCATGCCAAAAATGGCACTCCGGAGATGGAGCACGGTTCAGAAATGTACCATCATCATATCTGCGACACCCTGGGTACGAGGTTAGCACAACTAGATCATCATATTCAGGCGAGGTCCCTATTGTCAGTGGTATTGGGTCGAGATGCGTGCCCATGGTCGAGATGCGTGCCCCCGTTGTCGTTTGTAGTTCTGGGTCGAGATGCGTACCCAGGGTCGAGGTGCCCACTACATCATCATATTCAGGGTGAAGTCCCTATTGTCAGTGGTATTGGGTCGAGATGCGTGCCCAGGGTCGAGATGCGTGCCCCGTTATCGTTTGTAGTTTCGGGTCGAGATGCGTACCCAGGGTCGAGGTGCCCACTACATCATCATATTCAGGGCGAAGTCCCTATTGTCAGCGGTATTGGTCGAGATGCGTGCCCAGGGTCGAGATGCGTGCCCCCGTTGTCGTTTGTAGTTCCGGGTCGAGATGCGTGCCCAGGGTCGAGGTGCCCACTACATCATCATATTCAGGGGAAGTCCCTATTGTCAGCGGTATTGGGTCGAGATGCGTGCCCAGGGTCGAGATGCGTGCCCCCGTTATCGTTTATAGTTTCGGGTCGAGATGCGTACCCAGGGTCGAGGTGCCCACTACATCATCATATTCAGGGCGAAGTCCCTATTGTCAGCGGTATTGGGTCGAGATGCGTGCCGAGGGTCGAGATGCGTGCCCTCGTTGTCGTTTGTAGTTCCGGGTCGAGATGCGTGCCCAGGGTCGAGGTGCCCACTACATCATCATATTCAGGGCGAGGTCCCTATTGTCAGCGGTATTGGGTCGAGATGCGTGCCCAGGGTCGAGATGCGTACCCAGGGTCGAGGTGCCTACTACATGATCATATTCAGGGCGAGGTCCCTATTGTCAGCGGTATTGGGTCGAGATGCGTGCCCAGGGTCGAGATGCGTGCCCCCGTTGTCGGTTGTATTTCCGGGTCGAGTTGCGTACCCAGAGTCGAGGTGCCCACTACATCATCAGTTCGAGGATCGTGGTGCCCCCGTTGTCATTAGCAGTTTTGAGATGCGTACCCAGGGTCGAGGTGCCCATTGCACAATCAACTCAGTTCGAAGCAGCAGGAAAACCAGGTGGCAGCTGGCGAGCTAGGTAAGTGAAAATGCATTGCATGAACTTTGATAGGATTGTCATTGTCACACACTGCACAAGTCCCATCAAAGTGGGGGCGACTGTAGGCACTGCATTTTTACATATTAGCCCGATGATGAGTCTCGTATGGAGACACTACCTCTTTAGTTGTGAAAGCCGCGGGAAACAGACGTTGGAAGGGTAAAGTTGGAAATTAGCATTTTGTCAGATTTAACTCGCTTGTTTCGCTTCGGTTCGCTTTTGGACCTCTGTTTTAAAACACACCAAACCCATTAAATCACATCCAAAAATAATTAAAACATTTAAAAACACGTCTCACAAATTAAATAATTAAATTAAATTAAAATACATGACACAAATTAAATCACCTTCCTAAATTAAATTAAATCCTTCCTAAAATACATAAATCACTTCCCCAAATTAAAAGATTCCTTATCACATACTAAATTAAAAATATCTCCTAATTAATACACAAATTTGATTCCTTCCCCAACAAGGTAAACCCCCCTTTGGCCTATAAAAATAACCATTCTCCACACAATTCAAACCTAGGCTGGCTGGCTGAATCTCACAATAAACACACCAAAAAACTCCCTGGCTGGCTCTCTCACGAAAAATCACAAACAACAGCCAAAGTCCCCCATGCAGAAACCCACATTCATGTAGCAAACCTTCACGCCAACTGACCACTTGTTCTCTCCCACAAACTGACTCACACACTCAAACAATTGACCACATGAACTAAACCAAGCCACGCCCATCACGCCCCACTACCTCACGCAATTTCCACTTAACCCCACGTCCATACCACAACAGCCACACAGTTGCATGCCCTAATTGAAGCCACACACTGCCCTTATCCTTCGATCCCACATCGCTCAAATAAAACCCATGCCCATCACGCCTCACGCGAATAACAACTTTCAGCAGCCCTTGCCCTCATCACGTCCACAGCCGTTCACAATCAACGCCTCTCATCTCACATTCGTCAGCCCAAAACCTCACAAGCGCCCAGCTCACAAGCCATCAACACACCTTCATCAGCCTAAAACGCAACTGTGCCCCTTACCCACTCTTTGCTCCTTCACGCTGCCCTTCACATCAAGCTATCAGCCGTGCCCCACAGCCTCATCAAGCCCACGATCCCCACACTCACACACCTCAACGCTTCAGCCTTCTCAAGTTCAACATACTAACTAGCTAACCCTAAAGCCATTAAGCCCTTCAACAGCCACGTTAAAAAGAACCCAATCTCTCTCGGTAAACCAACGTACGACAACAATCAAATAAAACACGCACGGCTTTGCACACAGGCCAAGTGAACACACCCCCAAACAGCCCTAAACCTGCACTAAAAATAGTCCCAAAAGCTTTCCCAAAACAGTCCACAAACCGCAGCCCAAACCAGTCCAAATAAACCACAAAACAGTCCCTTAATTAACCCAAAACAGTGACCAGAAAATACCCTTAAAATAGCAGCAAAACGGAGTGAAAACAGCAGCCCAGACAGCGAAACAGCGAGGTGAAATGTTGGATTAGTGAACCAGAAAAGTATCGGATCAGTCACCCTTCCAACGGACGTGTGACGCCCTTTCTTGGGATGACAAAAGAGGTTAGACCTGAGGGCACCCTTTTTACTTATCTTCATTATTTTTGTTTTATTTATTTTGATATATAATTGCATGAGAGTCGTTTGAGGCATGATGTGATTGTTGGATGAGCGGGATATGTGTTCCCTTTTGTGGTATACTGGATGGAAACCCGGACGTAAATTCCATAGCCGATTCCGAATGGATGGTAGTATGGTCTGCACTCGGGATACAATGCCACGTACCACTTAAGATACACGTATCTCGTCTCATCCAAATTTGTATTTGAGCATGTTATAGTCTTTAGGTTATTCGTTTATTATTTAAAGCATGGGTTAATTTAGGTTGTTATTTATTTGTTAAAGCATATTTAGGTTGTTCCTTATGCATGTTATTAGTTTATGATGTGTTTGGATAATGATTTATACATGTTGATTTAATGGCTCAATATGCTCGTTGTGTTACATTACGTAGAGTTATTTGGATGAAAGCATGATTAGATCTAAGTATCCTTGAGCATGATTATTGAGTAGACTTGGTTAATTCATTGCACAAATCATATCATCACAAGTGACATAAGTAAGGGACCATTCCGAACCCAACGGTTTGAGGTCTTCCCTTGCGATGGGTGAGTGCGGCCTTAAATCTTTGTCCCGGTTCACACTGGGTGGCGACTCCATGTTATATCGTACTCCCAACTAGGCCGCGAGCCTAGAACAGCGTCGTCAGGTTCTGTTGTCTACAAGTGTGTTGGGTGTGATGTCAAGATGGAAGTATCACTCCAGTCATAGTGGAGATGATGGTCACGTAGGATATGGTACTAATACTCTTAAGTACTGCAGTCATCGGGATAATATGACTAGGTCATAGTTATTCGATTATAGAGACTAGTTACCAGACATCCGACATGTGCTTCGTACGGGGCAGACACAATTCCAGCCCCAGGCCTAGCACGTGATCATCCGATACTGGACTGAAATACGCAATACTATGTATACTACGCCTGATATAGATCTTTTATTCCTGTAAGGATATTTCTGGAGAATTGGGTAGGCATGGCGCTTTGCTAGAAGCCAACCTTGTCTTGTAAATCGGTAAAACGTAGTATTTGGTACTTACGTGTTTGGATAGTCCGACGACCGAATTTACTGCCAACATATCCGGGGATCTCATGGGTCGCTTCCCGAAGATTCACCGATGACGTATGACTCGCACTCTAAATTAATCTGGGATTAATTAGAAGACAGAGAAAATTAATCTGGGATTAATTGCGGAGATATTTTATCTGGGATAAAATATCATTTAAAGAGAGATAATGATTAATTTGGAATTAATCGATTAATTAATATATTCGATATATTAAACGAAATTAGATTTCGACGCGGAATTAAAATTAAATTTTAATTCGGGTGAAAGAATTAATTTAGAATTAATTCTTTAGCGACGTGAATAGTGACTTCGCTAGGTGTAATCATTTAATTACGTCGCAATGGAAAATTTGTTAATTTGGAATTAGCGAAACCGAGCCCGGGACTGTTTACGAGCGCATTCGCATTTGAAATTCTAGTGCGGCACGCAAGTCAAATCAAACGTCAAATCGCTAGTCGCATCAAGCGTCAAATCACATGTCACTTTGAGTGATATGACACTTGATTGATTGATGTGATTGATTGATGGTAGTTGTTGGAGTTGTTGGAAAGCTTTTACCATTTGAATTTTTGAAAGCCAAATAAATGGTAAATCATTTATTTATTTTTTGAAAAAATATATGTGTATTAGATACACTTTTCCAATTAATTCAACACAATTTCTCTTCTCTCTTTCTCTCTACATCTCACGCCCATGGAGGGAAAAATTTCCTTCTGTTTTTGGCAGCCACTGCCGAGAACCAAGAAGAAATGGAAGCAAGTGTGGTGATTTTTGTGGCAAAAATCACAAGAGCTAGCACTCCGAGAGACATGCGAAGGTGATAGGGAATTCCACCCATGGGTCGGGAATCGTTTGACGAAGCTTGGAGCTTGATGAAGGAGCTCAAAAACCAACCATGGAGGACGCCAAAAACCAGTGAGCTGTGACAGTCCACTGCCGAGCAGAATTTCAATTTTTGTTCGTCTCCGCGTCGCTCAACCGATCGATGTGAGTATTCCGCAACTTCGTTGATTTGTATTCACACATGTTTCATGCTTGTTTATGATCTTGGGACCTTAGCAAACACCAACAATGGTATCTTGAGCAAGGTTGAGCATGAAATTGATTTAGGGCTTATAATTTGGGTAAATTGTATTTGAGCATGTTTTAATGAAATTGGATGAATTAGTATGCTTAAATATGTTTTTATTGAAGATTGATTGGATCAATTTGTTGAAATTTTGTTTGGAACAAATTTGCCCAAAATTTTGGTGTTGGCCGAAAGTTATGCCCTATTTTGTCTTGGTGATTTTTTGATTTTTTGATCATTGGATGTGTTGGAAATCATTTGGGGATATTGATTTAATGTCGAATTGGATTTAATTTGATTGAATTCGAATCGGACATAAAATGCCATATATTGCTGAGACATGTAGCATGTGATATTGGGTTTGATTTTGATGAAATATGTTGGACATGTTTTGTTGTAATTAAGCATGATTGATTGTGTAAATTACTGTTTTAGAAATATTAATTTTGGTGATTAATTATGTAATACACATAGTGTAATTAAATTGGGAAATCAGATTTTTGGTAATTTAATTATATTGTGCCTTAAATTGGATTTGGGCTTGTTGAGTTGTTATTGGGCTTATTGGGCTTGGTTGTACCAAGATAGGTTTAGGCCAAGTGGATTGGATCCAATTGGGCTCAAAACCGCATCCATAAAGCCAAAATGCGACTTAATGGACCTTTATAGTTTAATTGGGCCTAATGGGCCTAAATTGATTTCTAGGCTTATGGATAATTCCCGGATTGGACTTTGGTTATCGGTTTGACCCGAGTTGACCAAAAGTCCACGCCTTAAAGAAATTAATTAAAAGCCCATTGGACTTTAATTAATTTGACGTTGGACGTGAATCGGGCTTTGAGACATGTAACGATTAAATTTGGAATTTAAGTCGTAAAAGTTCATTAATAAAGTGTAATATTTAATTTGGAATTAAATAGCGAATTAGTATTAAATACAAATTGAATTGGATTTAATTATGTAGTTTAATTTAATTCTAGAATTCGTACTTTATGTACTTATTCGCAAAACGAGTTTGACTCGAGCAAAATCAAATCGTTGTTTGAACATTGGATGATCACTAATTATCAGATTAATTAATTTGATTAGATTGATTGATAACATGCTTGTGTGAATACATGGTTGCGATGCATGAATAATGTATATCGGATGGATATTAGATGGGTGGGACAATTTTAGAAATTGTAAATGAGGTTTCTTTAGAAGTGTAGTGTAACGGGTAGAAGTAAATACATGTGCTAGCGGGAGAGAGAAAATGAGAGATTTGATCTAGGATCAATTGTGTAAAGTATCCATCCGCATATCATTATTATTTATTTATACGCGCTTTATTATGTGTTTAGAATGCATGTTTAAGGGTGTATGATGATAAGACCTTAACAAAGATAATAAATTGGTTGCCAATTTGCACTCGAAAAACCCTCGCTAAATATTAAGCATTTTTCCTTCCATTGAGTGATTCTTACTCAAGATCCGAGACTGACATTGGCTTGTTGCCCAAAGTCAAGGCCTTTGTCCATCGAGGATGTGTTTGAATCATGAAGGCTTTGTTCCATATTGGTGTCTTGTCCAAGTTGTGGTTTTTTGGCCAAAGTCAAGACCATTTCCTGTCCATCGACATTGATTACGAAGCTTTCCATGGTCAATGGGTCGAGCTTAACTGGGATCACTAAGTTTGTTGTGCCAAAGCCAAGGCCAGGGCTTAGTTGATTCAGAGGAAAATGGTTAGGTAATACATTGGATTGGATATTGGCATATATAGATATATGTTTCGGACTTGGATGTACCCCTACCGGATCTAGGAATTGGATTGGATCCAATCGATCTTAGAGATCTACCTAGTTAATTATCATAAAATTTGTTGGCCAAAGTCAAGATTATGTGATATTTAATGGGATCCTAGCCCACTAGGAAACACGGTTTCCCGAGAGTACTCGACAGAGGGTTAGAGGCTCGCTGTGAAAAATAGTGGGAGGCAAGAATTGAATTTGCAATACTCGTTTAATTACTTGCCATACGCGCTCAATCACAGAATATCATTCGTCAAATAAATTAAATGTTAGTTGGACTAATATTTAAATGTTGTTTTTAATTAATAGTTGGACTATATTCAAACAATTCATTTATAGTTGATTTTATAATTGGATTATAGTAATCAATATAATTGATTTTAATCTATTAAATTATAGTTGATTAAATAGTTGGACTATTGTAATCATTATAATAAATAGTACCTAAATCGTTGATTAAATAGTTGGACTATTAGAATCAAGATTAAATTGAAAGATTAGCATTTAAAACATGATCCTAGGGAAAATGTATTTAAATGGTTTAATTTTCAAATTGGGAATAAATTTCAGGATGGTCCTGGAAAATAATAAGTTACTTTATTTGATAAAATAACATAATATGCCTAAGCCCGGAATTAAGCAAATAGTAGAGCATAATCTTTGGAAGATTTATGTAATGATGACTTTAGTGCTTAATCCATTAAGCTTGTCACAGTAGACTCCTTAATTTCTGAATCAGAACTAAGAATTAGATTCTTAAAGTATGATAATGAAATTGAAGGATCTTCATAAATTTATCTTTAGATTTTAGAAGTACTAAATTGCAATAATAACTCTTGGAGAGTTAATGACTATTCTCAAGGAGACAAAGTCAAAGTTTGCAATTAGGCGATGTGAATAGTGACTTCGCTAGGCGTAATCATTTAATTACGTCGCAACAGAAAATTCGTTAATTTGGAATTAGCGAACCCGAGCCCGGGATTGTTTGCGAGCGCATTCACATTTCGAATTCGAGTGCGACATGTAAGTCAAATCAAGCATCAAATCGCTAGTCGCATCAAGCGTCAAATCACATGTCACTTTAAGTGATGTGACACTTGATTGATTGATGTGATTGATTGATGGTAGTTGTTGGAAAGCTTTTACCATTTGACTTTTTGAAAGCCAAATAAATGGTAAATCATTTATTTATTTTTTGAAAAAATATATAAGTGTATTAGATACACTTTTCCAATTAATTCAACACAATTTCTCTTCTCTATTTCTCTCTACATCTCACGCCCATGGAGGGAAAAATTTCATTCTGTTTTTGGCAGCCACTGCCGAGAACCAAGAAGAAATGGGAAGCAAGTGTGGTGATTTTTGTGGCAAAAATCACAAGAGCTAGAACTTCGAGAGACATGCGAAGGTGATAGGGAAGTCCACCTATGGGCCGGGAATCGTTTGGTGAAGGTTGGAGCTTGACGAAGGAGCTCAAAAACCAACCATGGAGGACGCCAAAAACCAGTGAGCTGTGACAGTCCACT
This sequence comes from Zanthoxylum bungeanum, assembly GCA_019454045.1. Taxonomy (NCBI): domain Eukaryota; kingdom Viridiplantae; phylum Streptophyta; class Magnoliopsida; order Sapindales; family Rutaceae; genus Zanthoxylum; species Zanthoxylum bungeanum. The sequence continues at coordinate 78,086 of SKCR01034503.1, forward strand.
GCCGAGCAGAATTTCAATTTTTGTTCATCTCCGCGTCACTCAACCGATCGATGTGAGTATTCCGCAACTTCGTTAATTTGTATTCACACATGTTTCATGCTTGTTTATGATCTTGGGACCTTAGCAAACACCAACAATGGTATCTTGAGCAAGGTTGAGCATGAAATTGATTTAGGGCTTATAATTTGGGTGAATTGTATTTGAGCATGTTTTAATGAAATTGGATGAATTAGTATGCTTAAATATTTTTTTATTGAAGATTGATTGGATCAATTTGTTGAAATGGTTTTTGGAACAAATTTGCCCAAAATTTTGGTGTTGGCCGAAAGTTATGCCCTATTTTGGCTTGGTGATTTTTTGATTTTTTGATCATTGGATGTGTTGGAAATCATTTGGGGATATTGATTTAATGTCGAATTAGATTTAATTTGATTGAATTCGAATCGGACATAAAATGCCCTATATTGCCGAGACATGTAGCATGTGATATTGGGTTTGATTTTTGATGAAATATGTTGGACATGTTTTGTTGTAATTAAGCATGATTGATTGTGTAAATTAATGTTTTAGAAATATTAATTTGGGTGATTAATTATGTAATACACTTAGTGTAATTAAATTGGGAAATTGGATTTTTGGTAATTTAATTATATTGGGCCTTAAATTGGATTTGGGCTTGTTGAGTTGTTATTGGGCTTATTGGTCTGGTTGTACCAAGATAGGTTTAGGCCAAGTGGATTGGATCCAATTGGGCCCAAAACCGCATCCATAAAGCCAAAATGTGACTTAATGGACCTTTAAAGTTTAATTGGGCCTAATGGGCCTAAATTGATTTCTAGGCTTATGGGGTAAATCTCGGATTGGACTTTGGTTATCGATTTGACCCGAGTTGACCAAAAGTCCACGCCTTAAAGAAATTAATTAAAAGCACATTAGATTAATTAAATTGACGTTGGACGTGAATCGGGCTTTGAGACCCGTAACGATTAAATTTGGAATTTAAGTCGTAAAAGTTCATTAATAAAGTGTAATATTAATTTGGAATTAAATAGAGAATTAGTATTAAATACAAATTGAATTAGATTTAATTATGTAGTTTAATTTAATTCTATAATTCGTACTATGTACTTATTCGCAAAAATAGTTTGACTCGAGCAAAATCAAATCGTTGTTTGAACATTGGATGATCACTAATTATCATATTAATTAATTTGATTAGATTGATTGATAACATGCTTGTGTGGATACATGGTTTCGATGTATGATTAATGTATATCGAATGGATATTAGATGGGTGGGACAATTTTAGAAATTTTGTAATAAATTTGATTTATTAATTGGACCTGTGTGTCCAGTCTTATCACCTCCTTATTCTTTGTATTCTTTTCTCACCTATTCCCCTCAATAAAAATGAGGTTTCTTTAGAAGTGTAGTGTAACGGGTAGAGAAGTAAATACATGTGCTAGCGGGAGAGAGAAAGAGAGAGATTTGATCTAGGATCAATTGTGTAAAGTATCCATCCTCATATCATTATTATTTATTTATACGCGCTTTATTATGTGTTTAGAATGCATGTTTAAGGGTGTATGATGATGAGATCTTAACAAAGATAATAAATTGGTTTCCAATTTGCACTCGAAAAACCCTCGCAAAATATTAAGCGTTTTTCCTTCCATTGAGTGATTCTTACTCAAGATCCGAGACTGGCATTGGCTTGTTGGCCAAAGTCAAGGCCTTTGTCCATCGAGGATGTGTTTGAATTATGAAGGCTTTGTTCCATATTGGTGTCTTGTCCAAGTTGTGGTTTGTTGGCCAAAGTCAAGACCACTTCTTTTCCATCGACATTGATTACGAAGCTTTCCATGGTCAATGGGTCGCGCTTAACTGGGATCACTAAGTTTGTTGTGCCAAAGCCAATGCTTAGTTGATTCAGAGGAAAATGGTTAGGTAATACATTGGATGTATTGGCATATATAAGATATATGTTTCGGACTTGGATGTCCCCCTACCGGATCTAGGAATTGGATTGGATGAAATCGATCAGAGATCTACCTAGTTAATTATCATACAATTTGTTGGCCAAAGTCAAGATTGTGTGATATTTAACGGGATCCTAGCCCACTAGGAAACACGGTTTCCCGAGTACTCGACAGAGGGTTAGAGGCTCGCCGAAAATAGTGGAAGGCAAGAATTGAATTTGCAATACTCGTTTAATTACTTGCCATATGCGCTCAATCACAGAATATCATTCGTCAAATAAATTAAATGTTAGTTGGACTAATATTTAAATGTTGTTTTTAATTAATAGTTGGACTATATTCAAACAATTCATTTATAGTTGATTTTATAATTGGATTATAGTAATCAATGTAATTGATTTTAATCTATTAAATTATAGTTGATTAAATAGTTGGACTATTGTAATCATTATAATAAATAGTACCTAAATCGTTGATTAAATAGTTGGACTATTAGAATCAAGATAAATTGAAAGATTAGCATTTAAAACATGATCCTAGGGAAAATGTATTTAAATGGTTTAATTTTCAAATTGGGAATAAATTTCAGGATGGTCCTGTAAAATAATAAGTTACTTTATTGATAAAATAACATATTATGCCTAACCCTAGAATTAAGCAAATAGTAGAGCATAATCTTTGGAAGATTTATGTAATGATGACTTTAGTGCTTAATCCATTAAGCTTGTCGCAGTAGACTCCTTAAAATCTGAATCAGTACTAAGAATTAGATTCTTAAAGTATGATAATGAAATTGAAGGATCTTCATAAATCTATCTTTAGATTTTAGAAGTACTAAAATTGCAATAATAACTCTTGGAGAGTTAATGACTATTCTCAAGGAGACAAAGTCAAAGTTTGTAATTAGGCGAGTAGCGCAAGGCGCACCTTACATCAACATATAAAATGAGAAACAACTAGCTCAAACTGATTTGATCAGAAGTAACTCAATTGTGGCATTGTTGTCTAAGACACAATCAAACAAGACTCGTATATCCACACTTTTGAAAAGTGGGTACTAGGACTGATTTGATTCTATTCAAATAAAGTCTACGAATCTAGTTTATTGGGCAAAGTGCCTAAAACACTATTTACTTGGTAAAAGTGCAAAAGCCACCGATCTATTAGTCCTAATTCATAGTGAAGCAAGTGGGCCCATGTCTAGCTAGGTTAGATATGGATATGAATATTTCGTGACCTATACGGATATGGCATCGCGTTATGGTTATGTGTTTCTATTGAAACACAAGTCGGAAACTTTTAAATTTCGACATGAAATAGACAAACAGATTGGCTAAAGTATTAAACCGTCACGGTAAGACCGTAATGGAAAATACTTAAGCAATAAGTTTCTAATATACTTGAAAGAGTATAGTATTCTTTCAATGAAGACTCTTCCCGGAACACGTCATCCTGACGGTGTGTCCGAACAGGATAAACCGAATTTTATTGGACATGATAAGGTTAATCATGAGTCGCTATGAGCTACCATTTCCTTCACGTGATACGCATAAACAGTACGATAACTTATTTTGAATAAGGTTCTATAAAATCTGTTTAACAGATTTCATATTAGATATGAACGGTAAAGAAACCGGGTTTCTCATTCCCGATGATTTGGGTATGTTAGGCATATATTTGGATGATACCAAACTAGAACCCAAATTGGAGAAGTGCCAATTGTAGGTTATCCTAGGGATACCATAAGTATTGTACTTATACATCTCACCAGAGAACAATTAGATTGTTGCTCACCATGCGGTTTTCCTAAGAGGAATACCGATATGGAGTGGTAAATGGGAGGATAGTAAAACTCGATGAAAATCAGAGTGATACTATTCAAGGCACCGATTCTTAATAGAACACAAATAGTTCATCAAGGATGAAACTATTACCATTAATCTTCGAATACACAAGAACCGCGTGAGTCAGAGAGAGTCAGAAAACAACCTGGGGTATGGGTTTCTGATCTCACCTCGTAAAGATGTTAATCTTATTGAGGTATACCAACTGACTACGTATGAGGAAGTGATACAAGGTATCGACTCCCTAATATGGAAAAGTGCCATATAATCCGAAATGGATTCCATGTATATCAACCAAGTTTGGATACTAGTTGATGTACCGCAAGGCATTGTGCCTATTGGTACTATATAAGTCTTCAAGGAAGACATACATGGATGGTAACATACCAACGTATAAAGCTAGGCTTTTAGCGAAAGGTATCGTTATCAACATTGTGTTGATTAAGATTCAATCTTTTAACTGTTGCCACGGTAAATCCATTTGGATAATGCTTGCTTAAAGCGCATGTTTCATTTATGAAATATGTCAGCTTAACGGGAAAATCGATTTCCTGAAAAGGAAACCTTTTGGAGGATATTTACAACATCCTGTCGGTTTTGCCGTACCATAACAAGCAAACAAGGTTTGCAGGCTATTCGATCCATGATTGGATTGAAGCAAGCATAGGTTCTTAGAATTATCGTTTTGATGTAATCATAATAGTTTATGATTTATTTCAAAACGTAAAAGATTCTTGTGTATATAGGAGGTTAGTGGGAGCGCACTGACAGTGGTTGTCTATAAATAATGATAATATGTCATTTCTTGGAAATGATATTCCCATAATAACTATCGGTGAAAGCTTGGCTTTCATGAAAAAACTCTCGAGAAACCATACATTGAAAAATGTACGCGACCTGGTGTCTCATACGTTTTGAGCATATGGATTCACAAACAGACCAATCCAGTGATAGTCATTGGATTGAAGTTAAGAACATACTTACTATCTTAGAGAACTAAGGATGTTGTCTTAATCTATGGAGAAGGAGAACTTGAAGTGACTGGGATCACTGTAGCAAGTTTCCTGAACGATAAAGTGACTATAAAGTTTGAATAACGGAACAATGAGCTGGAAATCTTCCAAGCAAGATACTGTTACCGAATAAATAAACAACAAATACGGGTTATTGTTGCATCTGAGGCGGCAATAGAAGCCTTCTGGGTCGATAATAATCTAATTAGATTAGATATAATTCTGTTAGCAGCTGAGCTAGGCTTGAGCATAAGCTAAAGAATTAATGGTCTCATCAACAATCCAGATACATACTTCGATATTCATCAGATTCGTTCGGATCATACATCGTTACGATGTGATGATCGAATAAATCGCATCATATCATAATCATGAAAATCCGCTGACGAAAGCCTTTTCTCAGCAATTTGAGCCAACCGTATATAGTTCGGGTGTAAGACACTCGAGTGACTGGCTATAGGCCAAGTGGGAGATTGTTGGACAATTATGACCCATAGCGTCATTATTTGTACAGATCATGGTGTTGTTGTACAAATTAACTATGTGACAAATGAGATTGCACTCTTATCATTTGTGATTAGATCACCTAGATGTATAAATGATATGAGGTCCCTATGATTTGTTCTTGGACGGAGAATGATATGAGACAGTATCACTCCACGAAGGATAAATCATTAAATATCCCTAGTCAGAGTATTATCGAGATTGGACATCCATAAATACGTAAAAGACTAGTATTACACTTGTGCGCGTTGTGAGAGCACAACGGCATAGTTCTCATATATTTGCGTATAGGATACTCATACAAGTGTAATAGGAGGTTATGTTTTACCGATGGTACGGGAAACAGCTTCGCTCTGGATAGACCCCCCTCGGAATTCCATTGGTAGTATGACTATGTGTCTATGGAAGTCCGAAATCAAGGTAGGTGTATTTGGTCTTAACCTGAGACTTGCACCGCTAATACTTGCGACAATCAATATACTTTGGTTGCGGTCGTCCAGGGCTTTAACAGGTTCTATGTACGCCTATGCTGGGTATATTGAGAATCGTAGTGTGTTGGTATGATGTCAAGACGGATGTATCACTCCAGTCATAGTGGAGATGATGGTCACGTAGGATACGGTACTAGTACTCTTAAGTACTGCAGTCATCGGGATAATACGACTAGGTCATAGTTATCCGATTATAGAGAATAGTTACCAGACATCCGACATGTGCTTCGTACGGGGTAGACACAATTCCAGCCCCAGGCCTAGCACGTGATCATCCGATACTGGACAGAAATATGTAATACTATGTATACTAGGCCTGATATTGATCCTTTATTCCTGTAAGGATATTTCTGGAGAATTGGGTAGGCATGACGCTTTGCTAGAAGCCAACCTTGTCTTGTAAATCGGTAAAACTTAGTACTTGGTACTTACGTGTTTGGATAGTCCGACGACCGAATTTACTGCCAACATATCTGGGGATCTCATGGGTCGCTTCCCGAAGATTCACCGATGACGTATGACTCGTACTCTAAATTAATCTGGGATTAATTAGAAGAGAGAGAAAATTAATCTGGGATTAATTGCGGAGATATTTTATCTGGGATAAAATATCATTTAAAGAGAGATAATGATTAATTTGGAATTAATCGATTAATTAATATATTCGATATATTAAACGAAATGGATTTCGACGTGAATTAAAATTAGATTTTAATTCGGGGGAACGAATTAATTTAGAATTAATTTGTTAGCGATGTGAATAGTGACTTCGCTAGGCGTAATCATTTAATTACGTCGCAACGGAAAATTCGTTAATTTGGAATTAGCGAACCCGAGCCCGGGATTGTTTGCGAGCGCATTCGTATTTCAAATCCGAGTGCGGCACGCAAGTCAAATCAAACGTCAAATCGCTAGTCGCATCAAGCGTCATATCACATGTCACTTTGAGTGATGTGACACTTGATTGATTGATGTGATTGATTGATGGTAGTTGTTAGAGTTGTTGGAAAGCTTTTACCATTTGACTTTTGAAAGCCAAATAAATGGTTAATCATTTATTTATTTTTCGAAAAATTATATAAGTGTATTAGATACACTTTTCCAATTAATTCAACACAATTCTCTTCTCTCTTTCTCTCTCATCTCACGCCCAGGGAGGCCAAAATTTCCTTCTGTTTTTGGCAGCCACTGCCCGAGAACCAAGAAGAAATGGGAAGCAAGTGTGGTGATTTTTGTGGCAAAAATCACAAGAGCTAACACTCCGAGAGACATGCGAAGGTGATAGGGAAATCCACCCCGGGTCGGGAATCGTTGACGAAGCTTGGAGCTTGATAAAGGAGCTCTCAAAAACCAACCATGGAGGACGCCCAAAAAACCAGTGAGCTGGACAGTCCACTGCCGAGCAGATTTAGTTTTTGCTCGTCTTCGCGTCGCTCAACCGACGATGTGAGTATTCCGCCAACTTCGTTGATTTGTATTCCACATGTTTCATGCTTGTTTATGATCTTGGGACCTAGCCAAAAACAACAATAGGAGGAAGGAAATGACGTGCATGTTAATGGGCATATGGATTCTGATTTCCAATCGGATTTCGATGGTAGAAAGTCTTGTTGGTTTCTATAATATGTCCCAAGGAAAGATTAAGCATTCATGAAATACAACAAAGAATATATATAAAAGACGAAGTATGGCGGAATCATACTTACAATGCTTTTGATGAAGAAAAATCAAACAAATGGAAGCTCCAAGGTGGATGACTTTCGGCCAAGGAAAACAAGAAGAAGGAAGCTCCAAGCTTTGTGTATTCCTTGCTCTATGATGGTTTCCCTATCACCTCTTTTGATCCCTTGAAGGTGCTAGCCTTGTATGTTCCAAACAATAACCTTTTCTTCAAGCTTTTGGCAACCAAAATGAAGAAGATGAAGACCAAAAACTGCATGCAGTTTTCGGCCAAGTGAGAGAGAAGAGAGTTTTTTTTCTTTTGTTCTTATTGATTTTTGATACCAAAAATCAATTTATATTTATGCCATAATATTTATTAAATAATAATAAATCTATGACACAAGCCATGCAAAGGCTTAGAGTGTCAAACACTCTAATTCCATGCATAACATTTGAGTGAATCACACACTATCACCATGCAATGCATCATCAATAAATAATACATATAATGACATGTGTCATGTGGGCCCCACACGTTTCCAAATGAAAGTGGGCCCACGTGCACTCACGCGTTCGGGTTCGATATTTCCGAAATACCGAACTTGCGTTGCGACGTTAATTAAATCGAATTTAAATAAATAATCGCTCCTAGCGAAATTATTATTTACGTCGCTTACGAATTAATTCTAAATTAACTCGTATGCCCGAATTAAAATCTAATTTTAATTTCGCGTCGAAATCGAATTTCAATTATTATATCGAATATAATAATTTTACTGATTATTCCAAATTAATCGTTCTCTCTCTCTAAATAAGGCACTTTATCCGAGATAAAGTTTCTCCGCAATTAATCCAAGATTAATTAAGTTCGAATCAAATATCATAGGTGAATCTTCAGGAAGCGACCCAAGAGATCTCGGATATGTTGGCAGTGAATACGGTCGTCGGATAATCCGAACACGCACGTACCTCGTACTACGTTCTTACCGATTCACAAGACAAGGTTGGCTTCTAGCAAAGCGCCATGCCTACCCAATTCTCCAGAAATATTCTTATAGGAATATAAGATCTATATCAAGCGTAGTATACCGTAGTATTGCGTACATCGATCCAGTATCGGATGATCACATGCTAGGCCTGGGGCTGGAGATGTGTCTGCCCCGTACGAAACATATATCGGACATCAAGCAACTAGTCTCTTTAAATCGGACAATCCTGACCTGGTCATATTGTCCCGACGGTTGCAACCTTTTATAGAGTGCTAGTTCTGTGTCCTGCGTGATCATCACCTCCATATGTCTGAAGCGATACTTCCATCTTGACATCACATCCAGTACACTACGATTCTCGATAAACCCAGAAGAGGTGTACACAGAACCGGTTAAGGTCCCCAACCACCAAAACCAAAGTTACCGATTGTCGCAAGTACTAGCGATGTAAGTCTCAGGTTAAGACCATATACACCTACCCTGATGCGGCCTCCCATAGACACGCAGACATACTACCAATGGGATTCCGCGGGGTCTATCCAGAGCGAAGCTGTTTTCCGTACCATCGGTAAAACACAACCTCCTATCGCACTTGCATAAGTATCCAATACTTAAATATATGAGAACTATGCCGTTGTGCCCTCACAACGTGCACAAGCGCAATACTAGTCTATTCCGCATTATCGATGTCCAGTCTCGATAATACTACGACTAGGGATATTTAATGATTAAACCTTTGGGGACTGATACTGTCTCATATCATTCTCAGTCCAGTACTAATCATATGGACTTTCGCCATTTATAAATCAAAGTAAATAATATTACAAAACGGCAAAAGGCAATTTCATTATCACATAGTTAATTTTGTACAATAATACAATATCATTTACAAACAGTGACGCTATGGGACATAATGTCTAACAATCTCCCACTTGGCCTATAGCCAGTCACTCAAGCATCTAATACCCGAACTATGTATGTGTCGTTCAAAAACTTGCTGTAGAACAGCTTTCGTCAGCGGATCTGCAATGTTGTCATCTGATGTGACCTTCTCGACTTTTACATCGCCACGATGTATAATCTCCCGAATCAGATGATAACGTCGAAGAACATGCTTGGACCGTTGATGAGACCTTGGTTCCTTAGCCTGTGCTATAGCCCCGTTATTGTCACAATACAATGGAACGGGCTCAGCTGCTAACGGAACTACTCCTAATCCGATTAGGAACTTTCGGATCCAAACTGCCTCCTTTGCTGCTTCAGATGCAGCGATGTACTCCGCTTCTGTTGTTGAATCGGCAACAGTATCTTGCTTGGAAGATTTCCAGCTCACTGCTCCGTTATTCAAGCAAAAAATGTACCCGGATTGCGACTTGTAGTCATCCTTGTCGGTTTGGAAACTTGCATCGGTATACCCAGATACCGCAAGTTCTCCACCTCCATAAATTAAGAAAGCATCCTTAGTTCGTTTAAGATACTTAAGGATATTCTTAACTGTATCCAGTGACCTTCACCTGGATCGGCCTGATAGCGACTGCACATGCTCAAAGCATATGAGACATCAGGTCGTGTACATATCATGGCATACATGATCGATCCGACTGCCGAGGCGAACGGTATCCGACTCATGTGGTCTCTCTCTTCCTGAGTCTTAGGACACATGTCCTTAGACAGAGAGGTACCACGTACCATTGGAACCAATCCCCTCTTGGATTGTTCCATGTTGAATCTCTTCAACACTTTATCAATGTATGTACTCTGGGAGAGTCCAAGCAGCTTTCTAGATCTATCCCTGTAGATCTTTATTCCAAGAATAAAGGCTGCTTCTCCCAGATCTTTCATGGAGAATTTTAATGAAAGCCAAGCTTTCACCGACGTTAGCATGGGAATGTCATTGCCTATAAGCAATACGTCGTCGACATAAAGGACAATAAAAGTAAGTGCTCTCCCACTAACCTTCTTGTATACACAAGGGTCATCTGCGTTTTGCACGAAATCATATTCTTTTATGATCTCATCAAAACGCTGATTCCATGACCGTGATGCTTGCTTCAATCCATAAATGGATCGATTTAACTTAAAACCTTGTTTGCAAGTCTAGGTACGATAAAACCGTCAGGTTGTTGCATATAAACATCCTCCAAAAGGTTTCCGTTAAGGAAAGCGGTTTTAACGTCCATCTGCCATATCTCGAAGTCGAAATATGCAGCTATTGCAAGCATTATCCGAATGGATTTAATCATGGCAACGGGTGAGAAGGTTTCGTCATAATCAATACCATATTGTTGACGATACCCCTTCGCTACAAGCCTAGCCTTGTACGTTTGTACGTTGCCATCCATGTCGGTCTTCTTCTTGAAGATCCATCTGCATCCAATAGGCTTTACGCCTTCTGGTGCATCAACCAGTGTCCAAACTTGGTTGGCGTACATGGAATCCATCTCGGACTTCATGGCTTCTTGCCATAAAGCGGAATCGATATTTTGTATCGCTTCCTCATACGTAGCCGGCTCATTATCCTTAATAAGATTAATATCTATATGAGGTGAGATCAGGAACCCATACCTCTCAGGTACTGTTCTGACTCTCTCCGACCTACGCGGTCCTTGTGTATGTGAAGTTTGTGGTACAGACTCATCCCGGATGGTCTGTTCTTGTTCCGTCGTTGATTCATTGCCAGGAACAGTATCACTACGATCTTCATCGAGTTCTACTTTCCTCCCACTTACCACTGCATTTAGGAATTCCTTCTCAAGGAAAAATGCTTAGAGCAACAAATACTTTGTTCTCTTGTGGGTGATAGAACTAATATCCTTTGGTTTCCCTAGGATATCCAACGAAAAGGCATTTATCAGATTTGGGTTCAAGTTTGGTGCCTTCCAAACGTTTAACATATGCCCAGCATCCCCAAATCTTTAGGAAAGAGAAACCTGGTTTCCTTCCTGTCCATATCTCATATGGAGTCTGTTTAACAGACTTCGACGGTACCTTATTCAAAATAAGTATAGCACTGTTTAATGCGTATCCCCAGAAGGATATTGGTAGCTCAGTGCGACTCATCATTGACCTCACCATGTCCAACAAGGTGCGGTTTCTCCGTTCGGACACACCGTTTAATTGTGGTGTTCCAGGAGGAGTCCACTGTGAAAGAATACCATATTCTTTCAAGTAATCTTGAAACTCATAACTTAAGTATTCGCCACCACGGTCTGACCGTAATGTCTTGATACTCATCCCTGTTGTTTCTCCACTTCGTGTCGAAACTCTTTGAATTTCTCAAAAGTTTCCGACTTGTGTCTCATAAGATACACATAACCGTAACGAGATGCATCATCTGTAAAGGTTACGAAGTAGTGAATCCACCTCTAGCCTGGCTAGACATGGGCCCCGCATACGTCAGTATGAATGAGAGCCAATAGTTCTGTGGCACGTTCACCTTTACCGCTAAAAGGTGATTTAGGCATTTTGCCTAAAAGACAGATTCGCAGACGTCATATGAATTGGGATCAAATTCGTCCAAGTACCCACTCTTTGAAAGTGTGGATATGCGAGTCTTGTTGATGTGTCCTAGACGACAATGCCACATATAAGCTTCATCTTTTAGATTACTCCTTTTGAGCCTTTTGTTTGTCATTTTAGGAGATTCATTTATATTCAAAATATAAAGACCGTTATTTGCAACAGCTGTGCAAATTTCTGCATCATTTTTATATAAATAACACCCAGTGTTCCTGAATACAAAAGTGTAACCCTGCTGGGTTAACAAGGATACAGATATAATATTCCTAGTTAAACTAGGTACAAAATAACAGTTCAAAAGTTTAAGTTCATGCCCTGAGGGCAGTACTAAAAAAAAAGTCCCTACGGCCAAAACAACAACTGGTGTTCCGTTTCCGACCCGTAGATCCATCTCCCCTGATGCCAGCACCCTGCTATCATGCAGATCCTGCACATCAGTACAAAATGAGCACCACAACCAGAATCAAAAATCCAATTTTTAAAACTAGAAGTATTCATATTATCTCAATAAAAACATACCAGAGGCAATGGCCTTGCCAGCCTTGATATCCTCCCTCTGCACAATGCTCATTCGGCAGTCACGTTTCCAGTGACCCCTCTTGCCGCAGTTAAGGCAGATGTCCCGAGATTTGTCCTTTGGCTTCCTAGAAGCCACTGTCAACTTGCCTTTACCCTTCTTCTTGAACTTCTTCTTCCTTGCACCTCCAATTGCCTTGGGGCCACCCTTTGGCGCATGAGAGGTCAATGCAAAATGCGCCTCGCGCTTGCTCCCCTTTAGGAGTTCCCTTTCGGACTCCTTCAGCCAGACACAAACAACTCTCCAAGAGTGTCGTCAGTATCCATCAACTTATAGTTGATGATGATTTGTTTCCAAGTATCAGGAAGTGACTGCAAGATCATATCTATAGTCAGCTCAGCCTCCAAGACTATTCCCATATTGGCCAACTCATCAATGTCGGCGATCATTTGAGTCCCGTGGACTTCAACTGATGCGCCGTCTGTCATCCGGGAGTGGAAGAGTTTCCTTACTAGCTCGTACCTCTTCATCCGCTTATTGGTGCGGTGAAGATCACGCAATCTTGCCATCATGTTATAGGGATCCAAGTCCCTATCTGGCGTCTGAAATGCTGAGTCATTGCAGCTAGCATAACTGACTGAGCTTGGTCACAATCATCACTATGAGTTTTCCATAACTCTAGCTCCAGTGGCTCAGTGGGTTTAGGCGGGAGAGGTCTCTGAATAGTATACAGTATCCTCTCAGCCCTAAGCACTATCTTGAGGTTCATTTCCCAGTCGGCAAAGTTTGTCCCTTTGAAGACATTATCGCCCATGATTATGTCGCGGATATTACCTTTGCCAATCATCTTGACAACTATAGTCCAACTATAAAGTCAACGATGTTATGGGTACAGTCAAACTGTTACATATAAAAATAACAATATATTAGTCCAACTAATTATTAAAAATATTGACGAAATAATTTTGAAAGACGCGTAAGGCTAAATATCTGAATGAAATTGCAAATTCAATAATAGCCTCCCACTATTTTCTTCAAGTTTCTAACCCTCTGTAGACAACTCGGGAAATAGAATTTCCTAGTGGGCTAGGATCCCGTTAAATAACACACAACCTTGACTTTGGCCAACAAGTTGTATGATATTTAACTAGGTAGATCTCGAGATCAATTGGATCCCATCCAATTCCTAGATCCGGTAGGTGGACATCCAAGTCCGAAACATATATATCTAATACATATGTCAATGTATCTAATACATTTTCCTAACCATTTCCTCTGAATCAACTAAGCCTTGGCTTTGGCACAAAACCTAATGATTCCAGTTAAGCGGGACCCATTGACAAGGAAAATTTCGTAATCAATGTCGATGGACAAGAAGTGATCTTGACTTTGGCCAACAAATCACAACTTGGACAGGACACCAATGTGGAACAAAACTCTCATGATTCAAACACATCCTCAATTGACAAAGGTCTTGATTTGGCCAACAAACCAATGCCAATTTCGGATCTTGAGAAAGAATCATTCAACGGAAGGAAAATCGCTTAAATGTTGTTGAGGGATTTTTGCGTAATTGGCAACCAATTAATTTATCTTTGTTAGGTCTCATCATCATACACCCTTAAGCATGCTTCTAAAACATCATAAAGCGCGTAAAGTAAAGTAATAGTGATATGCGGATGGATATATAAACAACTTGTTCCTAGAACAAATCACTCCCTTTCCTCTCCCCGTTAGCACTATTCTACTTCTACCCAATTACATAATACAATAAGAGAAACCTCATTTACATTGAGGGGAATTAGGTGAGAAAAGAGAATACAAAGAGATAAAGAGATAAGGCTGGACACGCAGGTCCAATTTATAAATTCCAAATTTACAATAATTTCTAAAATTACCCTTCCCTTCTAATATCCATCCGATATACACTATTCATTCATCACATACATATATATTCAAACAAGACATGCTTTTACAACCAATCTAATCCAATTAATTAGTCTTTGTTAAAGTGATCATCCAATGTTCAAACAACGGTTTGATTTTGTGCGAGTCCAACTCGATTTAGAATAAGTACATAAGGTACGAATTCGCGAATTATATCGAACTACTAATTAAATCTAATTTAATTCGTATTCAATACTAATTCAATTATTTAATTCCAAATTAATGTTTACACTTTTAATGTGCTTTAAAGACTTAGATTCTAAATCCAATTCTATTGGGTCTCAAAGCCCAACTAACATCCAATGTTTAATTTAATTCAAGTCAAATGGCTTTCAATTGATTTATTAAGGCTTGGGCTTTGGTCAATGTGGGTCATACCCAATTACCAAGCCCAAATAAGGAATCACCCTTAAGTGCCATAAAACCAATTTCAAGCCCATAAGGCCCAATTAAATTATTAAAGCCCATTATATTATATTTGGACTTAATGGAGTGATTTAGGCCCAAATTGGATCCAATCCATTTGGCCCAAATCTACTTGGTCCAACCAAGCCCATTATGCCCAAATACAATATTAAAAGCCCAATTCACCAATTAAGCCCATTAATTAAATTTTAATATTCCAAACATTAAAGTCCAATTAATTAAAGTGTAATACCAAGATTAATATATTAAACCAAATATTTCAAAAATACCCATTTAATTTATTAATCATGTATTGTTCAAAATAAATGTCCAACATTAATTTTAACAAAAATCAACTCCTTTACATGTCTTATGTATTCGGCCAAGGTGAGTTTTTGTGTCGATTTGCTTTTCAATCCGATTGAATTACTAATCTACGTTCCGTACACGTTCTAAGTCATCCAATGATCTTAAACCACAAAAATCCAATCCACTCCAAGTAGCAACACATTCGGCCAAGGCATGAGTTTAGGGGAAAAATCATCCAATGCATTTTTCATAAAATTGATTCCATATAACATCATGTTATATACATGCAAGATACTTATTAATCAAATTTCACAAGAACATGCTTATATCAATTTCTTCATGCCATTCGGCCAAGGTGAAGATTTGGGGGAAAAATCATCCAATGCATTTTTCATAAAATTGATTCCATGTAATATCATTCTATATACATGCAAGCATACTTATTAATCAAATTCACAAGAACATGCTTTTATCAATTTACCACACCCATTCGGCCAAGGTCAAAATTTTGGGGAAAAATCATCCAAAGCATTTTTCATAAAATTGATTCCATGTAATATCATTCTATATACATGCAAGCATACTCATTCATCAAATTTCACAAGAACATGCTTCAACCAATTTTGTCAAATTTTAACCTAAAGTATTTCATGCTTAACCATGGCTCCATGATACCATTGTTGGTTTCTATAATATGTCCCAAGGAAAGATTAAGCATTCATGAAATACAACAAAGAATATATATAAAAGACGAAGTATGGCGGAATCATACTTACAATGCTTTGTTGATGAAGAAAAACAAACCAAATGGAAGCTCCAAGGTGGATGACTTTCGGCCAAGGAAGACAAGAAGAAGGAAGCTCCAAGCTTTGTGTATTCCTTGCTCTATGATGGTTTCCCTATCACCTCTTTTGATCCCTTGAAGGTGCTAGCCTTGTATGTTCCAAACAATAACCTTTTCTTCAAGCTTTTGGCAACCAAAATGAAGAAGATGGAGACCAAAAACTGCCTGCAGTTTTCGGCCAAGTGAGAGAGAAGAGAGTTTTTTTTCTTTTGTTCTTATTGATTTTTGATACCAAAAATCAATTTATATTTATGCCATAATATTTATTAAATAATAATAAATCTATGACACAAGCCATGCAAAGGCTTAGAGTGTCAAACACTCTAATTCCATGCATAACATTTGAGTGAATCACACACTATCACCATGCAATGCATCATCAATATAATAATACATATAATGACATGTGTCATGTGGGCCCCACACGTTTCCAAATGAAAGTGGGCCCACGTGCACTCACGCGTTCGGGTTCGATATTTCCGAAATACCGAACTTGCGTTGCGACGTTAATTAAATCGAATTTAAATAAATAATCGCTCCTAGCGAAATTATTATTTACGTCGCTTACGAATTAATTCTAAATTAACTCGTATGCCCGAATTAAAATCTAATTTTAATTTCGCGTCGAAATCGAATTTCAATTATTATATCGAATATAATAATTTTACTGATTAATTCCAAATTAATCGTTCTCTCTCTCTAAATAAGGCACTTTATCCGAGATAAAGTTTCTCCGCAATTAATCCAAGATTAATTAAGTTCGAATCAAATATCATAGGTGAATCTTCAGGAAGCGACCCAAGAGATCTCCGGATATGTTGGCAGTGAATACGGTCGTCGGATAATCCGAACACGCACGTACCTCGTACTACGTTCTTACCGATTCACAAGACAAGGTTGGCTTCTAGCAAAGCGCCATGCCTACCCAATTCTCCAGAAATATTCTTATAGGAATATAAGATCTATATCAAGCGTAGTATACCGTAGTATTGCGTACATCGATCCAGTATCGGATGATCACATGCTAGGCCTGGGGCTGGAGATGTGTCTGCCCCGTACGAAACATATATCGGACATCAAGCAACTAGTCTCTTTAAATCGGACAATCCTGACCTGGTCATATTGTCCCGACGGTTGCAACCTTTTATAGAGTGCTAGTTCTGCGTCCTGTGTGATCATCACCTCCATATGTCTGAAGCGATACTTCCATCTTGACATCACATCCAGTACACTACGATTCTCGATAAACCCAGAAGAGGTGTACACAGAACCGGTTAAGGTCCCCAACCACCAAAACCAAAGTTTACCGATTGTCGCAAGTACTAGCGATGTAAGTCTCAGGTTAAGACCATATACACCTACCCTGATGCGGCCTCCCATAGACACGCAGACATACTACCAATGGGATTCCGCGGGGTCTATCCAGAGCGAAGCTGTTTTCCGTACCATCGGTAAAACACAACCTCCTATCGCACTTGCATAAGTATCCAATACTTAAATATATGAGAACTATGCCGTTGTGCCCTCACAACGTGCACAAGCGCAATACTAGTCTATTCCGCATTATCGATGTCCAGTCTCGATAATACTACGACTAGGGATATTTAATGATTAAACCTTTGGGGACTGATACTGTCTCATATCATTCTCAGTCCAGGTACTAATCATATGGACTTTCGCCATTTATAACTCAAAGTAAATAATATTACAAAACGGCAAAAGGCAATTTCATTATCACATAGTTAATTTTGTACAATAATACAATATCATTTACAAACAGTGACGCTATGGGACATAATGTCTAACAAGTCTACCTCAGGATTTATATTTACCCTTAACGGAGGTGCAGTTTGTTGGAAAAGTTCCAAACAGGGATCTAAGCTGATTCCACCACAGAGACGGAATATATTGCTGCTTCTGAAACTGCAAAAGAAGTTGTTTGGCTTAAGAAGTTTATCACAGAACTGGGACTTATCCCATGTATCGTGAATCCAATTCAGTTATACTGTGATAATACTAGTGTCATTGCGCAAGCAAAGGAACCGATGGCACATCAGAAATCGAAGTACGTGGAATGAAAGTACCATATTATTTGAGAGATTGTGTCGTGAGGTGACATTGTCGTGTGCAAAGTTCCCAGTGAAGATAATGTAGCAGACCCGCTCACAAAGGCCATACATCTAAAGTTATTTAATAAACATGTGGAGTCGATGGGTATTAGATACAATCGATATTGGCACTAGAGCAAGTGGGAGATTTTGTTAGGGTTGGTACTCTGAGCGCCAATTTCTTATGTATTTCCCTATAAAAACCCTTGTAAATATTTTATTAATAAATAAAATAAATAGTTTCTATAATATGAATTCTTTTATTATATGGTAAAGACGTAAATGACTATAGAGTGATTAGTTATGATACAATTACAAAAGCGTCGCAACTGACATTGAGAATTATCATAACAATATCTTTCTTTAACTTTTCCTGGTCAAGGTTTACAATTACTTGGTCAGTAAGTAAACCCGCTGAGACCGATATGTGTCGTATATTGGAATGTTGGATTCTAATGGTTTCTCAATGAACCATGAGTCTCGAGAGACTCATATAGACATGTAGGTGTTTATATCAGATAAAAACTGAACGACTCACTGAAGATTCTTAATATATGGTACACTAACGTCAATAAGAATCATCTCGGTTGAGTGAGCATAGTGATCCTTCAACTTGAGATACCATTGTGGATGTATGAGGCATCCTCCACACTTAAATGCCAGTCACGTCACCGATCTATTTAGATCAGACCTCCGCCTGTTCGTTGATTGTGGATTGATCCTCAGGATATCCTGTGCGTATCAAGATAGTATCTGCCAATTCTGTGAACAGAGCATAGGTATCCATTATGGAATTAGCAATATGTTAAATCCATGGGCTTGTGGTGCACTGTAGAAATAAGTTCTAAGTGCTATTAAGAGATTGCTAATAGAATCATCGACGAGATTATACCTATAGAGATTTGACGTTTATATCTATATCTCTGAAATAATCTGGATACCTGTGACTGAAGGATTATATATATGCAGTGACCTCGACTTGTATGGTTTAGAGATTTTATATGTGTTCGTCATAATTTACGGGTGGGTAGATTATGGACACGAAATAAGATTTCTTGACGGATATGTCTGCACCTAGAGAGTCTCACTAATGAGATATACTTGTACGCCACTAGGGCAACTTTTATAAATAATACTGATTATTTATAAGTCGTTTAACGGTTAAACGAAAAGACATGTGTTTGAGATCTTTCGGCCATTTATTAAATGTCGAATTGTGATATTTGATATTTATTATTAATATATGTATTTTGATTATTTAATGTAAATATAATACATATATTTAAGATATTTTTATTTAATTATTTGATTATTCAAATGTTGAATAATTAATTAATTAAATAATAAATATCTTGTTTACTTTAATAAAGTAAGCTAAATGGCTAATTTTAATTGGATTAATTGGCCAATTTTGATTTAATTGATACAAGTTGTGACTTATATTAAATGGTTTAATGGACAAGTATCACAATTTTTATTAAATCATTTTCCATTTATTTATTGAAATAAAAATAAAACACTTGGCTATTAATTTTTCTCCAATTTTCGGCAATTGTGGAAAAATATATAAAGCCTTGTTTACATTTTTTGTTTCATTATCTAAAAACCATAAATCAAAATACAATAATGAGTTTGAGAGAAAAGAAGAAAGAAAGCAAAAAGGCTTGAAAATCTTGGGTTTTTGTAAGTTTTTTCTTCCTTTATTCTTTATGAAAAATGTTTCTAAGACTCTAGGCTTCAATATGTGTAGCTTAGATTTTTATCTACTGTCTTGTGGATGTATTTTGATGGTTGGTAACTTGATAGAAAGATGGAAGCATGCATATGTATTAAGACTGCATGAAATTGCTTTTTACCATTTGATGGTGAGTTGTCATTCTAGAGTTACATAGATACTCATAAATGACCTATAATTGTTCTTGAGTTGTTTCATTATGGTGAGACTTGTTTGGTGTGGTGGGAATTGAATTAAAGTGATTAATTTAATTAATTTGGTGTTAATTTTCAATTTATTAAAATTGTAAAATGAGGGTTTATAACCCACTCGAAATTTGGAGCTTTTCATATATGTGATGTAATTTGATGTATATATGATGTATATTAAATTTGGGAATTTTTGGATTTGATCTTGACATGTTTTGAACAAAAAGGTTCAAATTGCAAATTCTTGAAAATATGGGACCTCTCGGTAATTTCTGGAAAATTGTTTTCTTGAGTTATAAATTGTATTTTCTTGT
The DNA here is from genome assembly GCA_019454045.1 of Zanthoxylum bungeanum. Lineage (NCBI taxonomy): Eukaryota > Viridiplantae > Streptophyta > Magnoliopsida > Sapindales > Rutaceae > Zanthoxylum > Zanthoxylum bungeanum. The sequence goes on from SKCR01034503.1 coordinate 98,454, forward strand.
ATAAGACATGTATAAATCATTTTGAGATTGATTTGGAATCAATTAGAATTGTATTTGACAATTTATGACTAAAATGATTAAAATACAAAGTTTAGGGGCTAAACGGTAATCTACGAAAAATTTGATTTTTGGGTAAAAATTTCAGTTTTTAAGTATTGATTAATTACCCAAGAAAAATTATTGAAATCAGAAAAATTTTATTTTCTGCGTTCCGCTGCGTTTACCCGAATTGCCGCCCCAAACCCCAACACATACGCCTAACTCGAGTCAGGAGAGTAATCCATGACATTGGGGCGTTACGTATCGTCGTCCCTCATAGCATGTCCCTACCTATCCATGAACTAGAGTCAATAGTGTGAATCCATGCTACTACTTGACCTTGAAACTATGATCTAGGGGCATCTGTCATCCCAAGTCCTAAACTAGGATGTGGGTGAGTTACATATTGCCATCCCCCAATTCCTCTACATGTGCACATGTCATCCATCAATTCCATAAGTTAGAGCTGAGGTGGGTTTTTCCCCATGCCCCCAAAAATTACAAAACTCAAGCTATTTAAATCAAATCTTTCTTAAACATGTTTTTTTGTAAACAACTGAAAGTGAGATCTGGCTAACGCCCTAAGTGCTTAAAAAGTAAGTCTGGCATTAAAATATATAAGTAAAATAAACTTTGAAAAGAAAGGTCCACTCACAGATTTGAAGTCCCGCTAGCCTTACTCCACTTCACTGAAGAAATTTGGGGTTCATGCGATGATCTATAATTGATAATCTTGATTAGAAGGACTGAGAAAAGTTACGGGATTAGGCTAATTTATCTATTCAAGTACTCGTTAACACTTCACTACGTATCATGCGTATATCATGACATAATGTAAATATACGGACTAATACGAGACTTTTGGGGTGGCCTCTAACATGCTAGGGTGAAGCCGCAGTGAATTAAAAAAATATTTGGGGAAATTATAGTCTTCGCGTCACGACGTAGGGCCTTACGCGTCGCGACGCTCTCAAATCCATAACCGAGTGCACGAAACTTTCATGTACGCGTCGCGATGCAAGTCCTTGCTCATCGCGACACCGACATTCCATTAACGAATCTGTCTAACTTTTCCAGTACATGTCGCGATGCAGACCCCTTGGGCGTCGCGACGCGCACCTATTTTCCAAGTTTTTAAACTTGCATCCTCAAATTTATCTTACCCAAATGCATCACCAATACTTTCATACTAAATTCGATACAACTTCACATATTCTAAACTATCATTTTATCATCAAATAACTCTTTAATCTCATAATTCTCAAATTACCCAAAATGTAAGATTTCATAAATTGGCCATTTCATAATACAACTATTTTTCTATTTTATTATCCACCTAAATGTAATTATTAACATGCCAATAACACTAGCAAAAACATCAATAAAATCAAAGCTCCACATTTCATGTTTAGGTCAAGATTTGTCACCTTTCCTAGTTTGATCATTCTTCATCTTCCAAGCCTTCTAAGCCTATTACTTCACTTATTGGCTTGATATGGGAGGATTGTATTTAATACCCCCTCTTTTCTTCTCTTTTCCTCTCATTTCTTCTTCTTCTTTTCTCCTATCCCTCTCTCACGTTTTCTTCATTCTTTTTCTTTTCTAATTTTGTGAATGATTGAATAGTCCTCCCTTTTATACTAGGCATTATTTGAAATTTGCATCTTTAAGGAAATGTGTAGAAACTTTGATAAACTAAGAGATTCTTTTAGATAGGTCCGAGCACTATTCATCTATATTTTTTATCTGTATTTGTAACCTATTTCTGTTTTGAATTTGGGAAAATGTTCAATGCGAAAGTTGTAGGTGTCGATCTCATCTTTCCGACGATATAAAATTTGTAAACATCGGATTTTGTATGAGAAAGTGATAGCCCAAATACCATAGGTTATCCGGACTGAAACATCGTACAATTTTGTATCGAAATTTCGAGGAGTTTACCGGTTGTTCCCAAAGTCATTTCAGGAGTGTATATATGTCCAACCATAATTTTATATTATGTAATCACTCATCTTATAGTATAACAGTAGTCGATATTGCCGGTCATTTCAAACCCATATTCTCTAAAAGATCACTTGCTTTATTTCTTTCCCTGGAAATATGATGAGATTTAAAGTTTACCTGATGCAACAGGATAACCAAGTCGTCCCAGTAGTCCTCCAAGTACCAAAGCTAGTAAGAGCTATTAAGAATCCAATCTACCATAACCTTTGAGTCAGATTCAAATTCAAGATTATACAACCCCTTTGAATCATTTTACACTTATTGTTTCATTAATCCCTTTAATTTAGTACATTTTTGAAATAATAATTAAATTTATGTTTATATATTTTTATTATGATACTTATTTCTTATTGTAGGCACTGTATTTTTGCATGTAAGTCCCTATGATGAGTCTCATTTAGAGGCACTACCTTTTAAGTCGCAGAAGTCGCGGGAAATGGACGTCGGAAGGGAAAAGTTGGACATCAGTATTTTATCGTATTTAACTCGCTTGTTTAGCTTTGGGCTCGCTTGTGGACCTTCGTTTTAAAATCTAAACCTTGGCCCAAAACCCACATAAACCACTTGGCCTTGACCTCAAACCCCCGCAAGCCCACGCACCACTAAGCCCACCACCAAAAGCCAACCACACGCTGCTCGTTGACAAGCAAGCAGCCCCTCCAATAGCCAAAATACACAAATAAAAAAACAACAAAGTAAAGGCCCCCACCAGCCACTAAAGCCCAGCAAAGCCGAGACCAAAGACGCACTCAACAACCCCCTCCAGTGAACCAACAAATCGAGACATACAACCCTCTGATCGACGTAAAAATAGTTCCTTAATATAACAAAACAGTGACCAGAAAATACAGCGAAAATAGTAGTGAAACGAAGAGAAAACAGTAGCCCGAGCAGTGAAAACAGTGAGGAAATACGTGAACCAGCGAACCAGAAAGTTACAGAGTGTTAGCCCTTCCGACGGCCTTGTAACGTACTTCTGAGGGTCGAAATAAAAGGTGAGACCTGAGGGCACCTTTCTCATTTATTTTCATTCATCTTGTAATTATTTATTGAATTTTATTTGCATGAGTACTGTGGAATAATGTGTGTTGTGGCCCTGGAATGAATGGAAAATGTGTCGTCTCTTGTGGTATATAGGATGGAAACCCAGGCGTAAATTCCGTAGCCGAATTCGAATGGACGGTAGTGCGGTCTGTACTTGGGAAACAATTCCACGTACCACTTGAGCAAACGACACATGTTTCATTTTATCTTGCTTGTTTATTATTCGCTTCTTACATTTCGCCATTTAATTTTCATATGTTATTTGTTCGTGTAATGATGAGATAGTGTGCATGGGCTTATTACGTTGGTCTAAAGGTCCTCCATTTTGAGGGATAAAAAGCCTAAGGGCTACCTTAACCACGATACTTCACCGTGACTTTTTATAGTCTGTCTTTTACTTTACGTATATTAGTTGTTTTTGTAATTGATGATATAGTGCGCATGGGCTTAGTATGTTGGTATAAAGGTTCTCTATTTGAGGGAGGAAAAGGCCAAAAGGCTACCTTTACGACAATATTTTGTCGCGCCGGACAAAATATGTTTGGTTGGATGTGAGATATGTTCAACCGAGCATACAAAGTCCTATATTATTGTCTTTATTTTTTTTATACATTGTAATGTAATGCGCATGGGCTAACTAGGGTGGATTAAAGGTCCTATATTCGAGGGAAAATGCCTAAAGGGCTACCTTTACCACGATGTTTTGCCGCGCCGGACGAAATGTGTTTGGTTGAATGTGATATGTGTTTAATTGAGCATGCGAAGTCCTATATTGTTTTCTTTATTTTATATGCATTGTAATGTGATGCGAATGGGCTTAGTATATTGGTCTAAAGGTTCTCTATTTGAGGGAAGAAAAGTCCAAAAGGCTACCTTTACGAAAATACTTTGTCGCCCCTTTTATTATTCCGTTATTTGTTTTATGTATGACATCTCCTTGCATCATATTGCATTGCGCTTGGGCAAATCAAGTTGGATTAAGGGTCCTATATTTTGAGGGATAGAAAGCCGAGGGGCTACCTTTGCCATGATATTTTACCGTGCCGGACAAAGTATGCTCGATTGAACGTGAGATACATTTAATCGGACACTTGAAGTCCTATATAGATGTGGGTATACGTCGCATCTCGTTTATTTCATTCTCATTGTCTATCTTTTGCATCGCATCATTGCACGTTCATTTTAATGTTCAATTACCTGTTTAATTATCTCATTACACCATGTGTTTAATCGCCTCTCTTTAATATGCATGCTTGTACAATCATTGCCCATTTGTGTTTCCATGATCATCAATGTAATGCGTTTGTAAAATTATGTGTTTTTCGTTATTTCAATTTGCCTTTATGCATGTGAACTTGGAAATAGAATACTCTTGGAAATATATGTTGCTAGATTCAATTAAATTATTGCACAAATCATATCATTACAAGTGGCATGATATGCGGCAGGAAGAATGATTGGGTCTCAGGCAAAATTATAGAAGCTAATGGATCAGGTAGAATCGGTTATCCGCAAAATGAGGGGTAAACATGAAGACTTGCTAGATTATGAAGCAATGACTTTTGAAGAATAGCTGTCGGCTCAGTTCAAATTGCCCGACATAGCCAAGTTCAATGGGAATGGGGATCTGAGGGTCCATCTCCGTCAATATGTGTCAGTTATGAGTTCAGTGGGCCTGTCACAGCGCCAAGTTCAGAAAATGTTTGGGGATTCACTTGAAGGGGCGCGAGTAGTGTGGTATCATAGCCTCGAGAGGAAGGTCAATGAAGATTGGAGGGAATTGGCAGATGCATTTCTAAAACAGTATGTTACAGACTTGGAGATTGATTTGTCACTCCGCGATTTGGAGAATACCAAGCAGAAGCCGGAGGAGATCTTCAAGGAGTATGTAGATCGCTGGAGGAGCCAACTTTTGAAGATACAGACTCAGCCGTCGGAGAAGGACCAGATAAAGATGATTATCAAGGGTACTAAGCCCTCAATTTATAGTACGCTAAGGAGGATGACATCTATGATTGGCGATTTTCGATAGTTGAGGGAGACAGTTATGGATATTGAAGAGAAAGAGGCTGAAAATAAAAAGTTCTATGGCCATAATAGAAGGAATATTGGGGGACCTTCAGGGACTATGCCCGCTACCGCTAAGGTCACTGGCATTAAAAACATGAGATTTTCCAACCTTGGTAAGCCTCTTTCAAGGGTGTTCGAAAAGCTGAAGGCGCAAGGACTTCTTGAACCTTTAGAGCCTAAACCAATTCCAAACCATGTGCCACCCAACCTTGACTTAAGCCTGTATTGTCACTTCCATCATAGAATAGGTCATGAAACTGACAACTGCACCCGCCTTAGGCATGAGATCCAAAACCTCATCGACTCTCATAAAATACCTGACCCAGAAAGAGAACAACCCAACACACACAGAAATCCTCTACCAAACTACCACTCCGTTCCACCACCCACCTATATGATTAACTCCGGCCTGCCCGAAAGCTTTGTCCTCCCAGCTCTCAACCACCCATTTTCTTTCATGGGGATAGGGAATAACAGCAGTAGAGAACCATAGGCCAATGAAGAAGGCAATGTTGCGAATGATGAAGTTGTTCCTCCTAGTTTATTTGATCCTGCATTTTTAATATAGACATTGATTTTGCCTACTTGTTCGAACCATTTCTTAATGATAATAAAGGGGTTCATTCCATTTACTTACTTGAGTCTCTTCCTTTCAACCTGCAACAGGAGTATAATTGATAAAAGCATTCAACCTTGGTACTATGATACTCAGTGATGTTTAGAACACGGGGAACCTTCGGAAGAAGCAAACAGAAAAGACAGGATAGCCATTCAGAAATGGGGAAATGGGGCAGTTAGACTGTCAGACTTGGAAAGGAATGAGTTCACCTAGCTGATTAACGTGGATAGATTGAAGTAGTATTTTGCCTGAGGAAGAGAAGACCGAGTAGTCACCGGCAGAAGACTTGTCCCGACGGGATAGGAAACTCATGCATGCATACGCATACACGTAACCTATTTTGCATTCCTTTTGTGTTTGTTTTGTTTTGTATTCACTGGTCAAAGAAGAAAAAAGAGAAAGCTGCAAAGACAAGCCAATCGGAAGCAGTGATAGTACAGTCAGTTTCAGAAATGAATCAGCATTAGTTTCGGGGATGAGTCCCAGGGTTGAGGCCCATATCAGTCAGTTTCAGGGATGAGTCCCAGGGTTGAGGCCCATATCAGTATAGTTTTGAGGATTAGTCCAAGGGTTGAGGCCCACGCCAGTATCAGTTTCAAGAAGGAATCTCATGGGGCGAAGCCCACATTATCAGCATCAGTTTGGCGGGGTATGGCACTCCGGGTATGGAGACATCAGTATCAGTCTTGCCGGGTATGGCACTCCGGGTATGGAGACACAGCATCAGTTTTACCGGGTATGGCACTCCGGGTATGGAGACACAACATCAGTTTCACCGAAAATGGCACTCCGAAAATGAAGCATGGTTCGGAAATGGACCATTATTTCATTACTCGCCGAAAATGGCACTCCAAAAATGGAGCACGGTTCGGAAATGGACTACTATCACATCTCACCGAAAGTGGCACTCCGAAAGTGGAGCATGGTTCGAAAATGCACTACTATCACATCTCGCTGAAAATGGCACTCTGAAAGTGGAACATGGTTCGAAAATGGACTACTATCACATCTCGCCGAAAATGGCACTCCGAAAATAGAGCATGGTTCGGAAATGGACCACTATCACTCACCGAAAATGGAGCTCTGAAAATGGAGCACAGTTCAAAAATGGACATTCATCACATCAGCGATGCCTCAGAAATGAGGTTTAGCATGCCAAAAATGGCGCTCCGAAAATGGAGCATAGTTCGAGAACGGACAACCACCAGCGACGCCTCAAAATAAGGTTTAGCATGCCGGAAATGGAGCTCCAAAAATGGAGCACAGTTCAAAGATCTCAACACAGTAAAGGTTCGAAAATGAACCAACTCTCATCAGCTCAGTTCGAGGCAGCAGGCAAGTCAGGTGGCAGCTGGCGAGCCAGGTAAGTAAAAATGCATTGTACAACTTTGATAGGATTGTCATTGTCACACACTGCACAAGTCCCATCAAAGTGGGGGCGACTGTAGGCACTGCATTTTTGCATGTAAGTCCCTATGATGAGTCTCATTTAGAGGCACTACCTTTTAAGTCGCGGAAGTCGCAGGAAACGGACGTCGGAAGGGAAAAGTCAGAAATCAGTATTTTGTCGGATTTAACTCGCTTGTTTAGCTTCGGGCTCGCTTGTGGACCTTCGTTTTAAAATCTAAGACCTAAAACCCCCGCAAGCCTACGCACCACTAAGCCCACCACCAAAATCCAACCACACGCCCACACCCAAGCCCATTCACGCCCAAACCCAATTAAATCACATCCAAATAATAAAACACATATTTAACACATGGGAAATTAAAACAAATCAAATAAAATCTAAGAAATCACATACAAAATTTAAATAAATCAAATAAACCTATTCCTAATTTAAACAAATCATGTCCCCAATTAAATATTTTTTATTCCTTGCGTGACACTAATTAAATGGTATCCCTTTTATTACACAAATCTCATTCCTTTTCAAGCAAGGATTCACCCTACCATTTGCCTATAAAAGAAACCCAAAACCAATCCTTGCCCTCTCCTAGCTCATTCATCTAAACACACAAAAGCCTAGCTGACTCTCACGTAAACACATTCTCTCTCCCACCTGCAACCTCTCGACAGTAACACAAAACACAAACCCTAAAAGCCTTCCATTCTCACGACCATGCAGCAAACCCTCACACCAATACACACCTCATCCCCTCACTAGCCCTAAACAGCCACTCATCACCGCCTTCAACAAAGGTAAAGCCCTTTCATTAAACACACAGCACCAAAAAAAAATGAGAGCCATCAGCAGCCCATTCACCATGTGAAGACCTTCAGCAACGTCCTCAGCCCCTTAACAAACGCAGCAGCTCATGTCCCCTCACAAATCTTAACAGCCCATTCATTCACCAACAAATCCCACATCAACCACGAACGCACCTCCCAATCCACCTAGCAACCACACAGTGCTCGTTGACACGCAAGTAGCCAAAATACACAAATAAACAAACAACAAAGTAAAGTCCCCCACCAACCACTAAAGCCAAGCAAAGTCGAGACCAAAGACGCACTCAGCAACCCCCTCCAGCGAACCAACAAACCGAGACATACAGCCCTCTGATTGACGCAAAAACAGTCCCTTAATATAGCAAAATAGTGACTAGAAAATATAGCGAAAATAGTAGCGAAACAGAGTGAAAATATAGCCCGAGCTGTGAAAACAGCAAGGAAAGAAGTGAACCAGCGAACCAGAAAGTTACGGAGTGTTAGCCCTTCCGACGGCCTTGTAACGCACTTCCAAGGGTCGATATAAATGGTTAGACCTGAGGGCACCTTTCTCATTTATTTTCATTCATCTTGTAATTATTTATTGAATTTTATTTGCATGAGTATTGTGGAATAATGTGTGTTGTGGCCCTAGAATGAATGGAAAATATGTCGTCTCTTGTGGTATATAGGATGGAAACCCATACGTAAATTCCGTAGCCGAATCTGAATGGAAGGTAGTGTGGTCTGTACTTGGGAAACAATTCAACGTACCACTTGAACAAACGGCACATGTTTCATTTTATCTTGCTTGTTTATTATTCGCTTCTTACATTTCGCCATTGAATTTCCGTATGTTATTTGTTCGTGTAATGATGAGATAGTGCGCATGGGCTTATTACGTTGGTCCAAAGGTCATCCATTTTGAGGGATAAAAAGCCGAGGGGCTACCTTTGCCACGATGTTTTGCCGCGCCGGCCAAAGTACGCTCGATTGAACGTGAGATATGTTTAATCGGACACTTGAAGTCCTATATAGATGTGGGCATACGTCGCATCTCATTTCTTTCATTCTTATTGTCTATCTTTTGCATCGCATCATTGCACGTTCATTTTAATGTTCAATTACCTCTTTAATTATCTCTTTACACCATGTGTTTAATCGCCTCTCTTTAATATGCATGCTTGTACAATCATTGCCTATTTGTGTTTCCATGATCATCAATGTAATGAGTTTGTGAAATTATGTGTTTGTCATTATTTCAATTTGCCTTTATGCATTGAACTTGGAAATGGAATACTCTAGGAAATATATGCTGCTAGATTCGATTAAATTATTGCACAAATCATATCATTACAAGTGGCATAAGTAAGGGACCATTCCGAACCCAACGGTTTGAGGTCTTTCCTTGCGAGGGGTGAGTGCGGCCTTAAATCATTTTCCCGGTTCACACAGGGTGGCGACTCCATGTTATTTCTCCGGTTTAGTCCCCCGCGGGCTACTCCGTACTCCCAACCGGGCCGCGAACCCGGGACAGCGTTGTCCAACATCTATGTCCTACACTTATGTATGTGAAATAATATTTTAGATACATAACTAGAAAAATGGACGTGACATTTGGATTTTGGAGGCCAGAAACTTAAAAAGGCATTAATAATGTATAATTTGGCCATAACTTTTTACTCCATATCGGATTAAGGCAATTCTTATTCCAGATGAAAGAAGACCAAAATATCTATAATGTTTCTCTTTAAAAGATTTTATATTTCTAAAGTTTGCAAGATCAAAATTGATGAAAAACCAACATATATTGTATGTAATTTTAATTATTAAAAAATAAAAAAATATAAAATAAATTAATAAAAGTTGAAAGGTCACAATCTATCATGGTGGATTGTGACAAATCTTTGTAATTTATGAAGAAAAAAGAAAGAAAGAAATATTAGAAATGTTGATTGCAATCGTAGAGGCGTTGATCCTTCTACTATAGATAGAGGTGCTCTGCACCTTAGAAAATCAGCATGTTCCGTAGTTCTCTCTCTGATAATTTATGGAGTTTCAGTTCTTGTGTGTTTTATTTTTCAGTCTTTATTCTAATTTTTTTTTCTCTCATTAATAAAATTATGGGTGTTTTTATTTAAAATATGAGTAGCTAATTTGCTTCCTGCTGAGGTAAAGGGTGAAGCTCTTGGTATGAAAATATAGGTAATTTTTATTTATATTATATATATGAATTGTGATTATTTCTCAAATAAAATTTCAACTCTTTCCAATTTATTTAGAACTCTTGACTAGTTGTAGACAGTCTCTGATTGGCAAAAAAAATACTTGAATCTCAAAAATACAAGAGAGCGAACTATTAAAAATCTGAATTAATTATTGACAAACCTTATTATCGCCTTTATGAATAATTTTATGTGCTTTGGCATAATTTAGTACCTTGAAATAGACTAATTATAGACAAAGTGGATTACATGTGTTAGTATAATGAATACCTGATAATCACAAAATAAGTTAATTGAGAAATAATTATAATTTATATTTTATAAAAAGTAAAAATTATTTTATATTTGAAATACCAAAAGTGGATCGCTTAGCCCTAGTATTTTATTTTATCGATGCAGTCCAGTTTAAAATTGGCAATGACTTCAATCAATTCAGTCTTTTTATTTTGTTACTTGAATTATTATTTTATTTTACTAAATCTATTTTATATGGATCGTCCCCGGACTCACCGAGTTATTTTATTACTCTGTCATTCTTATACTTGGGAATAAAAAAATATTTTGTGAGTGTGTCATTATCATATATACCATAAGGGAATAACCATATACATCCGGATATATAATTACTTATGTATGTCTGGCCGGATGTAAGTCAAGTTCGGTCGGAGATATTGTGTCAAAAAATATTATAGAATAAACAAAAGTAATAGTAAAGGTGCTTTCAGGTCGTACCTTAGATGTGTTTCGCTCGGTGAACACCTCCGAGAGCCAAATCATTGCTTGGTTGTCTGCCGAATAAGGTGAACTCCAGAGACTTCATGGGATCGTAAAACAGAGTTTCAGATCAGGGTTCTGGTTTTAAAGAATCTGAAATTCTCAGAGTGCTCCAGAAGGTTAAAAGTTTGGTTTTTGTTGTTATCTTGAGCTACTGTTTGCGAGCCCATATTGAATGGCTTGAGCACTGATATATAGCGCATAAGCCATACCTGAAAAGGGAAGAGGGAATCGAATCCCTTCCCTATCTTCAGTGATTGTCAATATACAACGTCAACTACAGCTAGATCTACGTCTGGTCGGATGTTTATTTTGAGACAAACCTCGATGCAGATGTCAATCTGGTTTATGCTTTCAGTAGTTGAAAATATGCACACTGGCTGACAACTCATGTTCGGTCGGACATTTATTTGAAATATATATCTGGTCGGACATCAATTAGAGCCATGATTCTTGTGACTAGCAATCTAAACACTCACAAATAGTTGTCACACGTCTAATCGAATTTTGGGGTTTCAGGGTATGTCCGACCGAATTTTATGGTCCAAGAAAATGATGGCCGGACATAGGTGATGTCCAGTTTGGTATTGATTACTCTTCTGAATTCTCTAGAATTTCTTTCCCTTCCGAAATTTAACCTTATAACTTTCTAAATTTTAAAATGGTCCCCCATACAAGACTCATCATTGGGCTATTTGAAAAAATATAATGTCTGCATATATATAATGAACTAGAAACCTAAAAATAATTTATATGCCATGATAACCTAAAATTTCACAAATAATTGCCGTTATATTGAGAGAATCTGTAATATCCCGAGTTTTCGGTACAGTGCGGGAAAATTCCCGAATTAAAGATAAGGATTTGAAATGGGATGGTAATTAGAAATAAGAATTTATGTGTGGGAAAAGAGATTAGAACATTTTAAAGTGAAGCTTTATCGTGTTGGAAAACACGTGATTTCGAGAACCGGTTACGTGATTCATGTTTACATCGTTCTACACGTAAAATATTATTGTTTTGGCTATAAAACTTTCAAACAAACTCCGATCAAGCTGATTTTTGAACTATCAGCCTCCTTTTTCCGAGACGAACAACTTTCATGTTGAATACATTTTACAATTTGCATCAGCAAGGCATCAAAAATGTGATTTTCTGAGAAAGCCCCATGATAGGGACCTAATTGCAATTTTTAGGGGTCTCAACGTAAATTTCATAAAATTATTTATAAATACCCAGAGGTTTCTCCTAATTTCAAAAACAACATTACTTCTCAAATCCCCAAATTTGACCCCTCATCCCCAAAAATTGAAATTTGTTTCGCTAGTCATGCCGGCGGCATGCCGGCCAACGCCGGTAGGCGAGACCAGCCAAGGGGGTGCGTCGGCCACCCCTCTACCTTGTGGTGGCCGGCGGCAGCTCCTAGGATGCCGTAAATGGTGATGAAAAAGAAAGAGATGTGCGGCAATGGGTTGTTCGAGCCATCCGCCAAATCGAAGATCTCGGAGATTCTACAAGTTGGCAGTGATGCTTTTTCCGATCTATGCTCGGTTGCACGTGAAATGAGGGAGGAAAATTTAGATGAATAGTGACCCACAGTGAACTGTAACTCATATCAGAATTTCGTCGATTCCAGCACATTCGTGGGATTGTTTGGAGTTCGTATATGGTCTCGAAATCTCGGTAAGACCTCCCAGTAAAAATCCGCAAATTTCAAGTTTATAGATAAATGTTTTGATGTATCCAGTAGCTTCGTAGCATAGAATATTGGTATAAATTGAATTGTTTGAGCATTAGTATATTGAATATGAGTATTTGTTAAAATCTGAGTGAAAACATAATGAGTTTGATCCATCTGATAGAATATGCAAGTTTTTTGTAAAAGTGGATTTTTGAATATAAAGATGTATTTTGGGTTTGATGATAGTTACGAGTTATTTATGATATTACGAACATGTTTTGATAAATTCGAGTAGGGTCATAATGTTTTTGGAAGATTTTTAAAAAATACGTAAATCGAGAATTTCGGTGAACTAGTTGCTTGGAATAGTTTGTGATGGTGTTTTAAGATTATTGAAACTGAAAACATTCAAATCGGACTCGATTTGGTTATCCTGGAAAGATCCGGAACTTTGTCAAAGTGAAGTCGAGAATTTCATAAGTTGCGATTCTAATGATATTTCGCCATTTATTTTTGCAGACTTGACTAGGACCTAGAGTGCTCGCGAAGCCAGGTAAGTAACCCATGCAATGATAACTTCAAAGAGTTGAGGAAAACATACATATCTCATATGCTTCGATAATTGGTAGCCTCATATACGCTATGTTATGCACAAGATTGTACATCTGTTTTACAGTGGGAGTTGTAAGTAGGTATTTCAGTCTAACCCAGGATTAGATCATTGGGTGGATGCGAAACACATTCTCAAGTATCTTAAAAGAATGAGAAATTATATACTTGTGTATTCTAGTAAGGATATGATCCCAAGAGGATATAAAGACTCTGATTTTCAGACAGATGTCGATTCAAGGAAATCAAAAACTGGATCGGTGTTTACCCTAGGTGGTGGAGCTATTGCGTGGAGGATCATAAAGAAATCTTGTATTGTTAACTCCACAATGGAGGTTGAGTATGTAGTAGCTTTCGAAAGAGCTAAGGAAGTAGTCTGGCTCCGTAAATTCTTAGGAGATCGGGAAGTTTTTCCGGATATGGATAAGCCACTCACATTTTATTGTGATAATAGTGGTACTATGGCTAACTCCAAAGAACCAAGAAGCCACAAAAGGGGAAAGCATATAGAGAGAAAATATCAGCTCATCAAGTAGATAGTGTAGAGAGGATACATATCTGTCGCGAAGATTTCATCCACAGAAAACCTGGCTCATCTGTTTACAAAGACCTTGTCAGCTAAAGTGTTTGAAGGTCACATAGAAGGTCTAGAATTACGTGACATGTCCCATTTGCTCCAGTGCTTGATTGCAATATTATATATCTAGCACACAAGCACACGTATCACTCAAGTAACATAGTAACTGAAAGTCGGATGTCGAACCCACGGGACTTAATATTTATCTTATTGATATCAAGCCTAACTTAACTTAAAATAAACTATTGAGAAGGAAAGTTGATTTGATTGATGTAATTAAAAAGTAAATAATGAACAAATAACACTTTTGGAAGAAACCTTATATAATAGAATAACCTAGGGTTGCAACTTCACCTAAGTATGCATACAATAAGCTCAGACACTTCCTATTCAATTGAGTTGTTGTTATTAATTATTAACCTAGAACATTAAACTATTCACAAGCCTCTTTCAATGGTCAGGTGAAAATATTCATAATAAATCAATAAGCTATATGTCTATGTCAATTAATTTAAACCAAATTCATTAAAAACAAGTTCTAATACTTGCTATGTATTCCCTTTAGGTATATTTCTATCATGCGGGGAAATCTATTCAACTAATAAATCACACGCTATTATTCTCACGGCTAACCCAAATTCATATGTCGAGTTCCTAAAGATTTACCAAGATTATTCTATTGTTGGCCGAACAATTAAAATAAACATCCAAAGTATAGAGATTAATAAATAATAAATAACAAACCCAAAGGAATAAAAATATAGAAATTATTAATTAAACATGCTTGGGATCCATTACAACCCTAGATTTAATGAATTAGCTACTCATAATATTCAATAAAAATAAGCTAATCACTAATACAAACCAAGTCATAATAGATAAAGTTAAATAGAAAGGGGAAAAAACTCTCGTTTCCAGTCTTCTTATTCAAACTCCAACTCGATTGATGCACTCGTTCTTGCCTTACTCTAGGTGTTCTTCTTTACTCAGGAGGCTCGAAAATATGTTATGAGACTTCTTTTTAGGTTTTGGGACGAGTTTATGCTTATATAGAAGGTTTTGAGGGTGTTTCCTTATTAAAAATTGAATCCAAGGCGAATAAGGGTTGCATTTACGGTGTTGCGATGATCAAAACATGCACGAATCACTTTACTAATTTTTAACGCAATGCGACGCTTCATGATTGGAATCGCGACGCGCCTAACATGTTGCTCAATGGTCAAGTTTTGTACTGTTGATTTGACTCTGAATTTTTCCCGATTTGCTCTGTATCTTACCGTTTTTTATCTTTAGTTAATTCCATTGAGTCGTTATATGATTTTTAACGTGCAAAAATACACCCAAAACACATCAAAGCTCATAAAAACTCGATATCACCAATAAAATATTAAGATAAAAGGCGTAAATTATATAGATATTAACCGATCATCACACCCTCATAAACTTAATATTTTGCTAAGCCTCGAGCAAAACAACAAGAACTAAAATGAATAAACATACTAAAAATAAATTAAATTAACCTAAGCCTCTTTCGTGGGGATCACGATTATATTTAGCATATGTAACAAGCCTTTAAACCCCTAGGCGGCCCTAGTAAACAAGTTATAGTCTCGTGAGGGCTTACAGCGATGACACTGTAACATCCACAATCCGGGAGATGTTACCGGCAGGGAACAGGCCGTATCATTCCCCTAAGCCTCTGACTCTTCAACCATAAATAATTATTAATACTCTTTTCTCTAATTATATATCTAATGCATGGGGTCATGGCCCAAACTTAACAACTTAACATGCAAACTTAACTTCAACAACTGTATACATAAAAACACAAGTTTTTACAATGACTATCACATAAACAGAAACTAATACATGACTTTGTTGGATAATTATGACCCATAGCATCACTATTTGTACAGATCATGGTGTTGTTGTACAAATTAACTATGTGACAAAGGAAATTGCCATTTTATCATTTGTAATTAGATTACCAAGATATATAAATGATAAAAGGTCCATATGATTAGTTCCGGATTGAGATGATATGAGGCTGTATCAATCCACGAAGGTATAATCATTAAATATCCCTAGTCAGAGTATTATCGAGATTGGACATCGATAATGCGTAAAATACTAGTATTACACTTGTGCGCGTTGTGGGAGCATAACAACATAGTTCTCATATATTTGGGTAAAGGATACTCATGCAAGTATAATAGGAGGTTGTGTTTACCGATGGTACGGGAATAGCTTCGCTCTGGATAGACCCCTCGGAATTCCATTGGTAGTATGACTATGTGTCTATGGAAGTCCGAATCAGGGTAGGTGTATTTGGTCTTAACCTGAGACTTGCACCGCTAATACTTGCGACAATCAATATACTTTGGTTTTGGTCGTCCAGGGCTTTAACAGGTTCTGTGTACGCCTCTTCTGGGTATATTAAGAATCGTAGTGTATTGGGTGTGATGTCAAGACGGAAGTATCACTCCAATCATAGTGGATATGATGATCACGTAGGATACAGAACTGGTGCTCTTTTGTACTGAAGTCATCGGGATAATATGACTAGGTCATGATTATCCGATTATATAGACTAGTTACCAGAGATCTGATATGTGTTTCGTACGGGGCAGACACAATTCTAGCCATAGGCCTTGCACATGAAATCCGATGCTAGATCGTAATATGCATTACTACGTATACTACGCCTAATATAGATCATATATTCCTTTAAGAATATTTCTGGAGAATTGGGTAGGCACGGTGCTTTGCTAGAAGCCAACCATGTCTTATAAATCGGTAAAAATGTAGTATTAGGTGTTCGGATAGTCCGACGACCGGATTTACTGCCAACATATCCGGGGATCTCATGGGTCGCTTCTCGAAGATACACCGATGATGTAAGACTCGCACTTTATTAATCTGGGATTAATCATAAAAGAGAACAAATTAATCTGGGATTAATTACGAAGATATTTTATATGAGATAAAATATTATTTAAAGAGAGAGAACGATTAATTTGGAATTAATCAATAAAATAATATATTCGATATATTATACAAAATTTGATTTCGACGCGGAATTAAAATTAGATTTTAATTCGGGCGAACGAGTTAATTTAGAATTAATTCGTTACCGACATGAATAGTAATTTTGCTAGGCACAATTATTTAATTAAATTTGATTTAATTACGTCGCAACGGAAAATTCATTAATTCGGAATTAGCAAACCCGAGCCCGGGAGTGTTTGCGGGCCCACTCGCATTTCGAATTCAAGTGCGGCCTACAAGTCACATCAAGCATCAAATCACTAGTCAATCAAGTGATGGATGTCTTGTCACTTTGAGTGATTGACAACTTGTCACTTTTGAGTGATTGATGGTGGTGGTTGGATGGCTTAAATGCCATATACCATTTTTTGAATTTGATATATCATTAATTGATTTAGGAAATCAAAACCAACACAACACACTTTAGGAGTCTTCCGAAGGTGATAGGGAAACCCACCCGTGGGCATGGAATGCACACCAAGCTTGGAGCTTGAAGGACCGAAAAATTGGAGCACAAAAAGGGCAAAAAACCGTTAGCTTCTTGGAGTTAAAGCTTGAAGATTTTTGTTGTTCTTCGCATCGCAAAAGCCGATCAATGTAAGTATGATTCCGCCATACTTTATTTGAGTATTCACACATGTTTCATTGCTTGAATGATACTTGGGACTAACCTAGAAACCCAACAATGGTATCAGAGCCATTTTGAGCATGAAATATATTTAGGGTAAAATTTGGGTAAATTGGATTTGAGCATGTTTTGACTAAATTACTTGTTTGAGCATGCTTGTATATGGATGACTTGGAGTTGTTTGTGATCAATTTTGTGAAAAATGGATTGGATCAATTTTTCCCCAAATCTTAGGCTTGGCCGAAACTTGGAGGTGCCCTAATGTCATGGAATTTTTTGATTTTGATCATTGGATGAGTTGAAATCATTTGGGAAATGTTGATTTAGGATTTAATTGTATTGAATTCGGAATCGGACATGAAAAACCCTAAATTGCAGTGAGTGATGAAGCATGAAAATGATTGATTTTTTTTGATTCAATTGTGTTGGACATAAGTTGATGATGATAAGCATAATTAATTGAGTAAATTAGTGTTTTGGAAATGTTAATTTGGTTAATTAATTATGGCTATACATTTTGGTTAATTAAATTATGAAATTTGGAATTTTGGTAACTTGATTAATTGGGCCAAATTTGGAATTGGGCTTGTAAAGTTGTAAATGGGCTTAATGGGCTTGGTTGAGCCAAGTTTGGTTTAGGCTAATTGGTTGGATCCAATTGGGCCCAAAACCATATCCATAAAGTCCAAATATTATATAATGGACCTTTAATTTATTGGGCCTAATGGGCCTAAATTGGTTTCTTGGCAAATAAGGGTGATTCCTTAAATGGGCTTTGGTATTTGGGTTTGACCCATATTGACCAAAAGTCCATGCCTTAAGAAATTAATTAAAAGCCCATTGGACTTTAATTAAATTAACGTTGGATGTTAATTGGGCTTTAAGACCCGTAACGATTAGATTTAGAATCTAAGTCGAAAAGGCACATTAAAAAGTGTAATTATTTAATTTAGAATTAAATAAAGAATTAGTATTAAATACAAATTGAATTGGATTTGATGTTGTAGTTTAATATAATTCAAGAATTCGTACTTTGAGTACTTATTCGTAAAAAGAGTTTGACTCACGCAAAATCAAATCATTGTTTGAACATTGGATGGTCATTAATTTCAGATTAATTAATTGGATTAGATTGATTGATAACATGCTTTGTGTGAATACATGGATGCGATGTATGAATAATGCATATCGGATGGACACTAGATGGGTGAGGGCAATTTTGGAAATTGTTGTAATAAATTTAGAATTTATTATTTGGACCTGTGTGTCCAGCCTATTTACCTATTAACTCTTTGTATTTCTCTTCTCACCTATTCCCCTCAATGTAAATGAGGTTTCTTTAGAAGTGTTATGTAATCGGGTAGAAGTAATACTTGTGCTAGTGGGAGAGAGGAAAGTGAGAGATTTGTTCTAGGAACAATGTTTTTAAATATCCATCTGCATATCATTATTATATTTATTTATACGCGCCTTATTATATTTTTAGAATGCATGTTTAAGGGTGTATGATGATGAGACCTAACAAAGATAATTAATTGGTTGCCAATTACGCAAAAAAACCCTCAACATATATTAAGCGTTTTTCCTTCCATTGAGTGATTCTTACTCAAGATCCAAGATTGGCACTGGTTTGTTGGCGAAAGTCGAGACCTTTGTCCATCGCGGATGTGTTTGAATCATGAAGGCTTTGTTCCATATCAGTGTCTTGTCCAAGTTGTGATTTGTTGGCCAAATTCAAGATCACTTCTTGTCCATCGACATCGATTACGAAGCTTTCCAAGGTCAATGGGTTCCGCTTAACTAGGATCATTAAGTTTGTTGTGCCAAAGCCAAGGCTTAGTTGATTCAGCGGAAAAAGGTTAGGGAATATATTGGATATATTGGCATATATAAGATATATGTTTCGGACTTGGATGTACACCTACTGGATCTAGGAATTGGATGGGATCCAATTGATCTTAGAGATCTACCTAGTTAATTATCATACAATTTGTTGGCCAAAGTCAAGATTGTGTGTTATTTAACAGGATCCTAGCCCATTAGGAAACAAGGTTTCCTGAGTACTCCACAGAGGGTTAGAGGCTCGCCGAAAAATAGTGGGAGGCAAGTATTTAATTTGCAATATTCGTTTAGTTACTTGCCATACGCGCTCATTTCATTTTTCGTCAAATAAATATTAGTTGGACTAATATCGTTGTTTTAATTAAACAGTTGGACTGTATTCAAACTATTTCAATTAATAGTTGATTTTATAATTGGATTATAGTAATCAATATAATTGAATTTAACCAATTAAATTATAGTTGATTATATAGTTAGACTATAGTAATCATTATAATCAAAAGTACCTGAAATCGTTGATTTGATAGTTAGACTATTGGAATCAAGATAAATGAAAGATTAGTGTTTAAAATCTAAACCTGGGTGAAAATATTTTGAACGACTTTAATTTTCATATTGGGAATAAAATCTCAGGATAATCCTGGAGACCAAGAAGTTACTTTATTTGATAGAGTGACGTCTCGAGCCTAAGCCCGGAGTTGAGCAAATAGTAGAACATGATATTTAGTGCTTAATCTGTTATGCTTGCCGCAAAGACTCCTTAATTTCTTAGTCAGAACTAAGGATTAGATCATTATAGTATGATATTGAAATTGAAGGATCTTCATATATCTATCCTTAGATCTTAGAAGTTCTAAATTGCAATAGTAAACTCTTGGAGAGTTAATGGCTATATTCAAGGAGACAAAGCCAGAGTTTGCAATAGGCAAGAAGCGCAAGGCGCATCTTACTTCGACATCTCAGTTGACCAAAGCTTGGCTAAAGGCTTCTGGGGTGTGAAAAAGGGCAAAGGCAAAATCATTATAATCTTCTGGGAAGACAAATGACATATCCCAAGATGTCTGCCTAAACTGTGGCAAACGGGGTCACTGAAGCGTGATTGCCGTATGAACAAGGTAGACATGAAGGAAGTGAAGAGGGGCAAGGCTCCGGCTTCAACCATGTTTGTCATAAACATGTTCGCTACTAGTATTAAAATTGGATTTTAGATACTGAGTGTAGTACATAAATATGTACTGATGTGCAGAATCTGCTGACAAGCAGGATACTGACTTCAGTTGAGATTTATCTACGAGTCGGAAACGGGACGACAGTCGCTGTTTTAACCGTAGAAACCTAAGTTTAGGAACTACCCTTCGGGTGTGTACTTAAATTAGGAAACTGTTACAATGTAACTAGTCTGACTAGAAACATTATCTCTATATCAGGGTTTAACCCGTTGCGGGTATACCTTTCTAGAACACTAAAGTGTTTTATTTTATAAAGATGATATTAAGATAAACACATTAGATGTGAATAAAAGTATTTATATTTTGAATAGAAATAAATCTCAAACGTATGATATGACAAACAAATTGCTCAAACTGATTTAATCAGTTGAGACTTATATCTGGCATTGTTGTCTGGGTCACAATTAACAAGGCTCGTATATCCACAATTTCGAAGAGTGGATACTAGGACGGATTTGATTCTATTCAAATAATGTCTATGAATCTACTTTATTAGGCAAAGTGCCTAAAACACCTTTTACTTAGTAAAAGTACAAGTGCCACCGATCTGTTAGCCCTCAGTCATAGTGACGTAAGTGGGCCCATGTCTAGCTAGGCTAGAGGTGGATATGAATACTTCGAAACCTTTACGGATGTGGCATCGCGTTATGGTTATGTGTTTCTTGTGAAACACGGATCGGAAACTTTTGATGAATTCAAAGAGTTTCGACCCGAAGTAGATAGACAGACCGGCTAAAGTATTAAAACCGTCATGGTTAGACCATGATGGAAAATACTTAAGCAATAAGTTTCTCAAATACTTGAAAGAGTATAGTATTCTTTCAATGAGGACTCCTCCCGAAACACGTCAGTTTGACGGTGTGTCTGAACGGAGAAACCAAATTCTGTTGGACATGATAAGGTTAATCATGAGTCGCTCTGAGCTACCATTTCCTTCAAAGGATACGTATAAATCAGTGCAAAACTTATTTTGAATAAGGTTCCATAAAAATCTGTTAGACAGAATTCATATTAGATATGAACATGAAAGAAACTGGGTTTTCTCATTCCTGTAGATTTGGGAATGCTCGGCATATGTTTGGATGATGCCAAACTAGAACCCAAATCGGATAAGTGCCTAAGTTGTGAATTATCCTAGGGAAACCAAAGTATAGTACTTATACAACTCACAAGAGAACAATGTAATTGTTGCTCGTCGTGCGGTTTTCCTAAGAGGAATACCTATATGTAGTGGTAAGTAGGAGGAAAGTAAAACTCGATGAAAATCATAGTAATACTATTATAGGCACTGATTCTTAATGGAACACAAATAGTTCATCAAGGATGAAACTATGCCAATAATCTTCGAATACACAAGAACTGCGATAGTCGGAGAGAGTCAGAAAACAACCTGGGAGGTATGGGTTTCTGATCTCACCTCATAAAGATGTCAATCTTATTGAGGAACACGAACTGACTACGTATGAGGAAGTGATACAAGGTATCGACTCCCTATTATGGCAAAGTGCCATGATGTCCGAAATGGATTCCATGTATACCAACAAAGTTTGGACACTGGTTGTTGTACCAGGAGGCATTGTGCCTATTGGTACTATATAAGTCTTCAAGGAAGACATACATGGATGGCAACATACCAACGTACTAAGCTAGGCTTGTAGCGAAAAGGTATCGTTATCAACATTGTGTCGATTACGACGAAACCTTTTACTCGTTGCCATGATTAAATCCATTTGGATAATGCTTGCTAATGATGCATGTTTCATTTATGAAATATGGCAGCTGAACGTCAAAATCGCTTTCCTTAAACGGAAACCTTTTGGAGGATATTTATAACATCCTGACGGTTTTATCGTACCAAAATGAGCAAACAAGGTTTGCAAGTTAATTCGATCCATATATGGATTGAAGCAAGCATTGAGTTCTTGGAACTATCGTTTTGATGTAATCATAATAGTATATGATTTAATTCAAAACGATTATAATTCTTGTGTATATAAGGAGGTTAGTGGGATTACACTGACAATGATTGTCCTGATAATGATGATATGTCATTTCTTGGAAATGATATTCCCATAATTACAATCGGTGAAAGCTTGGCTTTCATGAAAATTCTTCGTAGAATTCTTGGGAGAGACAACCTTTATTCTAGGAATAAAGATCTACTAGGATAGATCTAAAAGTCGTTGACACTCTCCGAGAACTCGTACATTGAAATAAATGTACGCGACCTGGTGTCTCATACGCTTTGAGCATATGGAGTCACAATCGGGCCAATCCAAGTGATAGTCACTGGATTGATGTTAAGAACATCCTTAAGTATCTTAGACGAACTAAGGATGCTTTCTTATACTATGGAGAAGGAGAACTTGAAGTGACTGGGTTCACCGTTGCAAATTTCCTAACCGATAAGAACGACTATAAGTAATAATAAAAGGTACTATATAGTTTGAATAACGGAACAGTGAGCTGGAAATCTTCCAAGCAAGATACTGTTTCCGAATAAACAACAAAAATGGATTATTGCTGCAGCTGAGGCAGCAATAGAAGCCTTTTGGATCGATAATAATCCTAATCAGATTAAAAGTAGTTCTGTTAGCAGCTGAGCTAGGCTACAACACAGGCTAAAGAATTAATGGTCTCATCAACGATCCAGATATATACTTCAAATATTCATCTGATTCGTTCGGATCATACATCGTGGCGATGTGATGATCGAATAAATCGCATCAGATGAAAACCATGCAAATCCGCTGACGAAAGCCTTTTCTCAGCAGAAGTTTGAGCGAACCGTACATAGTTCGGGTGTAGGACACTTGAGTGATTTGCTATAGGCCAAGTGGGAGATTATTGGACAATTATGACCCATAGCATCACTATTTGTACAGATCATGGTGTTGTTTTACAAATTAACTATGTGACAAAGGAAATTGCCCTTTTATCATTTGTAATAAGATTACCAAGATATACAAATGATAAAAGGTCCATATGATTAGTTCCGGATTGAGATGATATAAGACAGTATCAATCCATGAAGGTTTAATCATTAAATATCCCTAGTCAGAGTATTATCGAGATTGGACATCGATAATGCGTAAAAGACTAGTATTACACTTGTGCGCGTTGTGGGAGCATAACGACATAGTTCTCATATATTTGGGTATATGATACTCATGCAAGTATAATAGAAGGTTGTGTTTACCGATGGTATGGGAACAGCTTCGCTCTGGATAGACCCCTCGGAATTCCATTGGTAGTATGACTATGTGTCTATGGAAGTCCGAATCAGGGTAGGTGTATTTGGTCTTAACTTGAGACTTACACCGCTAATGCTTGCGACAATCAATATACTTTGGTTTTGGTCGTCCAGGGCTTTAACAGGTTCTGTGTACGCCTCTTCTGGGTATATTGAGAATCGTAGTGTATTGGGTGTGATATCAAGACGGAAGTATCACTCCAGTCATAGTGGAGATGATGATCACGTAGGATACAGAACTGGTGCTCTTTTGTACTGCAGTCATCGGGATAATATGACTAGGTCATGATTATCCGATTATAGAGACTAGTTACCAGAGATCCGATATATGCTTCGTACGGGGAATACACAATTCCAGCCCCAGGCCTTACACGTGACATCCGACAATTCCAGCCCCAGGCCTTACACGTGACATCAGATGCTGGATCGTAATACGCAATACTACGTATACTATGCCTGATATAGACCACATATTCCTTTAAGAATATTTCTGGAGAATTGGGTAGGCACGGTGCTTTGCTAGAAGCCAACCATGTCTTGTAAATCGATAAAAACGTAGTACTAGGTACGTACGTGTTCGGATAGTCCGACGACCGGATTTACTGCCAACATATCCGGGGATCTCATAGGTTAATTCCTGAAGATTCACCGATGACGTAAGACTCACACTTTATTAATCTGGGATTAATTACGAAGATATTTTATCTGGGATAAAATATTATTTAAAGAGAGAGAACAATTAATTTGGAATTAATCGATAAAATAATATATTCGATATATTATACGAAATTGGATTTCGACGCGGAATTAAAATTAGATTTTAATTCGGGCGAACAAGTTAATTTAGAATTAATTCGTTAGCGACGTGAATAGAAATTTTGCTAGGCATAATTATTTAATTAAATTTGATTTAATTACGTCGCAACGGAAAATTCGTTAATTCGGAATTAGCAAACCCGAGCCCGGGAGTGTTTGCGGGCCCACTCGCATTTCGAATTCAAGTGCGGCCCACAAGTCACATCAAGCATCAAATCACTAGTCAATCAAGTGATGGATGTCTTGTCACTTTGAGTGATTGACAACTTGTCACTTTTGAGTGATTGATGGTGGTGGTTGGATGGCTTAAATGCCATATTCCATTTTTTGAATTTGATATATCATTAATTGATTTAGGAAATCAAAACCAACACAACACACTTGATTTTCTTCTCTCTTTCCTCTTCTACATCTCTCGGCCAAGGGCTTCCTTCTTCTTCTCCAATGCCGAGAACAAGATGAAGAACATGGTGAGGATTTATTGCAAATTTTCACATGTGCTAGCACACTTTAGGAGTCTTCCGAAGGTGATAGGGAAACCCACCCGTGGGCATAGAATGCACACCAAGCTTGGAGCTTGAAGGACCGAAAAATTGGAGCACAAAAAGGGCAAAAAACCGTGAGCTTCTTGGAGTTAAAGCTTGAAGATTTTTGTTGTTCCTCGCATCGCAAAATCCGATCAATGTAAGTATGATTCCGCCATACTTTATTTGAATTTTCACACATGTTTCATTGCTTGAATGATCATTGGGACTAACCAAGAAACCCAACAGACTTCTATTTGACTCTGACTGGACTCTTACTCTTTCTGACTTGAACTGGTATACTCCATACCCTAGTGACTGCATCAGTATTCGTCCTCCCAAGCTCGTCCTCCATGAATACCTGCAAAATAAGGAAATTGGGAGTGGGGGATTAGATCATTGTATGATCTATGTTAGTGGACAAAAACTGAATTACTGATGTAAAAGCATTTGGTTCAAAACAAAAGTTCCAGAAATAACTTTATATGAAAACTCTTTTTCTGAAAAATTTATTTGAAATCTCTTTTATAAAACTTATCTTTCTGAAATCTCCTTTCGAAAGTCTGGTTTTTGTAAACTTGTATCTGAAAGATCTATTCTGAAAACTATTTCTGAAACGTCTGTTTTCTGAAAACTGTTTCCAAAATCTGATTTCTGAAACTGTTTTCTGAAAATCTAATATATGAAAACTGATCTGACTCTTAAAAATTTTGATGTATGGGGGCGTTAAGTATCGTCATCCCCTCATATGCCTAATTGGAGCCAGGAGTGCAAATCCATGACTTTGGGGTGTTACGTATCACCGTCCCCCAAAGCATGCCACTACTGTCCTTGAAACTAGTGGTCTTGGGGCGTTACGTATCACCATCCCCCAAGCCACTGAACTAGAACTGGGGTTGTGGATCTATGCTACCCTTCAAGCTCTGAAACTAGGATCTAGGGGCATCTGTCATCCCTAGCTCTAAACTAGGATCTGGGGGCGTTACGTATCGCCGTCCCCCTAGTCCTCTACATGTGTACATGTGATGTCTGTCAATTCCATTACTGAATAAAGTTACATACTGCAGTGGGTTTTTCCCTCATGCCTCGAAAATATAAAACTCATGTTTTGAAAATATTTCTTTTCTAAATCATCAATATCTGAAAAGCAACTGTAGTAAAATTCTAGCTAACGCCCTATATGCTCAAAAGTAAGTCTGATGTCAAAACTGTTAAATAAAATCAGGTTGTTTGGAAATCTGACTGGCATTACTCGCTTGCTGAGAAAACTCTGGTTTCTGTGATGATCTACATTGGATACACTAGATTATAAATGGACTAAGAAACGCACTACAAAATTTGACTAAAATTTGCTTATTCTATTAAGCGCTATCACTATGAGGGTATTGTACTATTAACATGATGTAATATGTACATACAGGTTGATACGAGACTTATAGTGTAGCCTCTAACGTGTTCGGGAGGGACTGAGATGGTTTGAAACTGATTCGGGTAATATTTTGGCCACGCATCGCGATGAAGGGCATTACGCGTCGCGACACGCATTGACCAGAAACATACCCAAACTTTTGCCATGCGCATCGCAATGCAAGAACCTTTTGCGTCGCGATGCGTATTAAATAGAAGCTTTTATGGGAAAATTCTCAGATCGCGTCGCGACACTAGGCTAAATTTCAGGTCTTTTCTTCATCTTCTCATACTCAATTTACCCAATACTTCCCTCAAACGTTGTACACAAGCAATTAACAAAAATAAGTATATAAAACACCATCACTATCATTCTCAACATTTCCTCACATCCATTTTACATACTCAATTAGTTTATAACCAAAATTTAGCAATTTGGGGTTTTTCCCACAATCACTATTTCTTAACACAATCATAACTCAATCATCATCACATTCAAATTACCAACAAACAATAATCATCAAAACTCGATATACACAATTTGGGTAAAGATCATTTTCTTACCTTGAATCATATTCCACCTTCATAACTAGGGCATCCATGCTCTCATTTATCTTCTTAAACTTGGCTTGGGTGGAATACTTCCTCTTTCTTTCTAGTTTCTTCTTCATCTTCTTCTCATTTTCTTCTTCTTTTCTCCTCCACGTTTTCTTCTTTCACTCCAAATTGTGAATTTATGAATAGTATTTCCTTTTATAGTTGGCCATAAAAAGTGTAGAATTTTGAAGAAGTTTATGGAATTTACTAGAATGCCCTCGAGTACTATTTATATGAATTTTTAATTCGCATATTCAGCCCATTTCGGATTCGAATTTGGAAAAATGTTCAATGTGAAAGTTATAGATCTCGATCTCAGCTTTTCGATGATATAAAATTCATAAAAAATGGAGTTCATAAGAAATTTACGGCCCAGATAACACAGGCTATCCGTAGTGGAATTTCGTATTGTTTAATATCAGATTCTCGAAGAATTTACCGATAGTCATCTTACGAGGGTATATGTTTCCAATCATAATTTATATTATATGACACTAATCTCACAGTGTATCAGTAGTCAGAATTCCCGGTCGTTACAGACACCCACAAACGCCATTTATACACACATGCAATTACACATGAATAAAACAGTCTTGGTAGTTATACATAGCATTGTCCTCAAAGATTGCTGAGTAGGGAAACCAAGACCCAACAACACAACTTAAATCCAAATTCTTGAATAAATTATCTAAATCATACTCAAAGTGTGTGTGTAAAAGTTTGGTCACAACTCGAATCATAAGAAAGCCGGCTCAGTGATTTCATCACAAAAATTAGGATCCTATAGGTCAAACCAACCTAAATATTTCAAAAATGCTCTTTATTTTTCCATTAAGCTTGATATGGTATGACTTCTCTTTTTCTTTATCTTTTGACTCACCTACCATTTAAGGTAGTATTTCTCCTCATGGTAGTCCTAACACTCGCCCATGGGTAGCTTCACGCTTATCGGTTATAGGCGGTTTATTTTTCAGATATTTGTTCTTTCCAGCTCTTCAATTTTTTTCAAAAGATCTCTTTTTTTTGCTCTAGTCATACCATATATCCTAAAAAGTACAACACAGAGACATATATCTAATTAAACTAGGGGTGGCAATTTGGGTTAGGATTCATTTATTCGTTCGATTCGATTCGCTTTAAAAGCGAATACGGGTTTGAAAAATAGATCCATTTAATAAATGAGTCAATTCGATTCCATTCGTTTATTAAACTAATCGAATATGAATTTAAGCTCATTTATTCATTTAAGTTTTGTTTTATTATTTTCTTTTACTAGTTATTGATATTTTTCAATTAAGATTCGAGAAATTATGGCTAATTACCATATAAAAAAATTATATTATCTATATTTGGTGAGGTATTTTTAAATATATTAATAACATATTTCATATGTATATATTTATGAAAATTTAATGTAAATAAATTATGGTAAATTATGGTATTGAATAATATCATGACTAAACGAATATTCGTATTTGATTCGTTTAATAAATGAATCGAATATGAATCCTGGTATTATGTTCATTTAATAAACAAATTGAATACGAATGCATGACATTTTGATTCGATTCATTTAAGATTCGATACAAATTCGATTCGTTGATTCGTTTTACCACCCCTAAATTAAACAGTCACTCATCATTAAACAATTTCTCAACTAACTATTTTTCCATCTACATAGGCTTTTACTGCTAAAAACCTAATTTTAAGTGCATACGAGTCTAATCTAGATAAAATACTCAATGAATCAGATAAAAATAAATTGGGCACTTATCATTTCATAAGATTTCATCCTAAAGTAAACAAACTCTTCATGTGAACTATGTTTCACTACCACATGACAAAAAAAAATTATTTTATTTATTTGATTTTTTTAATAAATAGGATGAAAAAACACTAACATGTGCACACACCCCCAAACTTAAAATTTACATTGTCCTCAATGTAAACTAAACGTAAAGAAAAAAAGAGTGAGGAACAACATTACTGTGCATGGAGTTGATCAGACTCCTACTACTTAAACTTTTACTGCGTGAGCTGTGTGGGTTGTGCTAATACCTACATAGATAAAGATGCAAACTATGACACACGCAAATAGCACATAAAAAAATTAAATAAAACAAAATTAAAGAAAATAAAAATTAAATGTGTGGGTTGTCTCCCCGCTAGCGCTAAGTTTAACGTCTTCAGCCAGACGTTCTCTGAAGATTTTCCCTCAAGGAGTCTTTAAAATGGCTTTGGATGTCCTAGATAAGACAGTGCTATGTATATTATTATTCAAGCGCCTCTTCCGAAAATGAGGTGGCAAATAGAGATATTTTTCACTCAGTGCCCATGCCACCTTCTTCAACCTTTTAGCTCTAGGGGGTCTTGAAAGGAAAGATAGATTGATAGGAGGTCTCATATGATGTTTGACTTTGAATGGTTGTGCCATTCTGTCAAGCTTATGGACGATATCTATGTTGCTAGCTTCCTCGTGTTCTGTTGTATCCTCTTGTGCCATGAGATTTTTAGTATACTCCCACAACTACTCTTTCCTAACTCCTCATTCCAACACTTTCTCATTGATGCACCTTCGTATTTATTCTTCGAGCTCTTTATCGAACATATACACAATGTATGCTTCAAGATTATCAATTTGGAGGTATATAGTCAATGTATCATGTCTGTCATCATTTAAAATGTCTGTCCCAAAGCTCTCATCTTGCTTTGTTGGTGTGGAGGGTATGGGTAGCTCATCTACTTGTGTCTCGTCAAAAATGCACTCAGTAAACAAGGGTTATCTATATCAATTTGAGACTCCGCCTGCTCGGGCTCTTGATATAATACCTCCGACTCTTTATACTACTCTGTCTCTATTCCTATTACAGTGTCAATGTAAATCTTTTAACTCTCAGGGCTTAAATCTCTTAACACTCAGGGCTTCTACAATGTCATCTGATAGTGTTCCTTGAGGTATGTAGCTTTGGTTATTGGTTAATTATCTCAATTGGTCTTTCAGTTTCTGTAAGGATGATGCTTGACTCTGAACTATTACTTAAAATTTAGCTTATCGTTTCTTGAGCATGTCAACGATCCATTCCTCCACTGATGGTTCTGGTTCTTGAGGAAAATCATGGGCTGGAGGTGGAAAAAAAAGATATACTAGTTCAGTGGGATATGCAGGACCTTCATTGTTATGCCATGTAAAATTCTGATGATTTTTCCACCCTGAATTATAGTGGAACGTGCAATAATCACTCGGGTGGTGGCCCCTACATATCTCACATCTCATCATTGTGCTATGAAAGGATTGAGCATATGTTGCACCACTTCTCTCTGACATCCACTGATAGTTGTTGGGCTGGATAACAGGCCTCAGAAAATCAGACTATGTCTCACCAATATAGGGTGTACCATCACCTCTTATAA
Source organism: Zanthoxylum bungeanum (assembly GCA_019454045.1). Taxonomy (NCBI): domain Eukaryota; kingdom Viridiplantae; phylum Streptophyta; class Magnoliopsida; order Sapindales; family Rutaceae; genus Zanthoxylum; species Zanthoxylum bungeanum. Next base: position 129,062 of record SKCR01034503.1, read on the forward strand.
CTCTTAATGCCTACAGCGTCCAATGGTACTCCATTACTTCGACCACTTGAAACAAAGAAAAATAAAAGAAAATAAAAGAAAAGAAAAAGAAAAATGAGGGATGTCTAGCTAAACAAGTAAAATTGTCCTTATAATAATACAGAAAAATAAATTAAGACCCAGACAATGGCGCCAAAAACTGGATTGCGATATTATATATCTAGCACGTAAGCACACAAATTGATCAAGTAATATAGTGACTGAAAGTCGTATGTCGAACTCACAGAGACTTAATATTTATCTTATTAATATTAAGACTAACCTACTTAACTTAAACTAAACTATTGAGAAGGAAAGTTGATTTGATTGATGTAATAAAAAAGTAAATAATGAACAAATAACATTTTTGAGGAAACCTTATAAAATAGAAGAATATAAGGTTGTAACTTCACCTAAGCATATAGAAAATAAGCTCAGACACTTTCCATTCAATTGAGTTGTTGTTATTAATTATTAACCTAGAACACTAAATTATTCACAAGTCTCTTTCGATAGTCAGGTGAAAATATTCAGAATAAATCAATTAACTATATGTTTATGTTTATTAATTTAAACCAAATTCATTAAAAAAATAAGTTCTAATATTGGCTACGTGTGCCCTTTAGGTATATTTCTATCTTGTATGGAAATCTATTCAACGAGTAAATCACACGCTATTATTCTCTGGGCTAACCCAAATTTCCTATTTCAAATTCCTAAGAATTTACCAAAATTATTCTATTGTTGGCCAAAAAATTAAAATAAACATCCAAAGTATATAGATTAATAAATAATAAATAATAAACCCAAATGAATAAAAATATGGAAATAATTCAATAAACATGCTTGGGATCCATTACAACCCTAGATTTAATGAATTAGATACTTATAATATTCAATAAAAATAAGCTAATCATTAATACAAGTCAATAACTAATAATAGATAAAGTTAAAGAGAAAATGGAAGAAATAAACTCTCGTTTGCAGTATTCGTCTTCAAACTTCAACTTCGTTTGATGCATTCGTTCTTATCTTGCTGTAGGTTTTCTTATATGCTCTGGAGGCTCCAAAATATGTTATGAGACTTCTTTCTAGGTTTAGGGATGAGTTTTTGCTTATATAAGAGGTATTGGGGGTGTTTTCTTATTAAAAATCGGATCTGGGGTGAATTAGGGTTGCATTTATCGTGTTGCGACGCTCAGAACACGTCACGTCTCACTTTACTAACTTTTAGCGTGTCGCGATGCTACATGTCTGGCATCGCGACACACTTGACATGTTGCTCACTGGTCAAGTTTTGTATTATTGCACGTCTCGACGCGCTATGCACATCAGGATGCATTTTTTGACTCTGATTTTTTTATTTTGCTCTGTATCTTGCCATTTTTATCTCTTGTTAATTCCTTTGAGTCGTTATATGATTTTAACCTGTCAAAACACACCCAAAACATATCGAAGCTCATAAAAACTCGATATCACCAATAAAATATTAGGACAAAAGGCGGAAAATATAGGGATATTAACTGTTTGAGTGTATGAGTGTCATACACAATAAGATTTAAGTTAAAAGTTAGTAATCTAATATAGTCCATAGAGAGCAAACAAAGCAGGTTCTTTGTTTGTAGTTTATCTGTAGCTGCGGTCCATTCTATAAATGTATGGCGACCTTGATCTGGGATTGTCCATATGGTGACATGAGAATTGACGCATCTTATTGTTAGGGTTGGTGCTCCGAGCGCCAATTTTATTATGTATTTCCTTGTAAATACTTATGTAACTTTTTATTATGAATACAATGAACAGTTTCTTTTATATAACTTCTTCTTTAATATGGTAAAGACGTAACCAACCTTAGAATGATTAGTTATGATACTGTTGCAAAAGCATCGCAACTGACATTGAGTTGTATCATGACGTTGTAATTCTTAGAATGTTCCCGGTCAAGGTTTACACTACTTGGTCAGTAAAGTAAACTCGTTGAGACTGGTACATGTCGTATATTGGAATCTTGGATTCTGATGGTTTCTCAGTGAACCATGAGTCTTGGAGACTCGTATAGACGTGTAGGTGTTTATAGCAGATAAACACTGAATGACTCACCAAAGATTCTTAATGGATGGTACACCAACGTCATTAAGAATCTTCTCGGGTTGAGTGAGCATAGTGATTCTTTAACTTGAGATACCACTGTGGATATCTGAGTTATCCTCCACACTTATATGTGTAACATCCCCGATACGGAGATGTTACTGGCAAGCAACAGATCCCACTGTCGCATTAGCCTCTAAAATTTGAACTTGGACATTTCCTTCATATTTCCATACTATGCAATATCCATTAAACCACACATATAATTTGAATACTTAAATTAAGTAGGGTGTAAGATCATGAATAGAAACACATGCATAAATATACATAATCAAGAGTAAATGTAATGTATAAACATCATCACTCTCATGTCAGTAATACAACAAAATGACTCATCGGAAGACTATACTCTATATGAATATAGCTCTAGAGTGATGGACCTGATGACTAGTGACTACAGTGTAACACTTGTCCTCAAACTGGGTCTCCAAAATGGCACATGGCTCACCAAAAGAATTATCCTGCAAAAGAACTGGGAAGTGGTGGGGTGAGTCCAGAGGATCTCAGTGAGTGGAGCTACAAAAATAAGAAAACGAATCAGAACATCATATGAAACCATTTATACTTAAAGATTTTTTGAAAAATTTCTTGAAACTCATACTTTTCTTTTAACTGGAAAACATTTTTCTGAAATTTTTATAAGAAATATAATTCCAGTGCTGTAGAAAAACTGGACACATGGGGGCGTTACTGTAGGCACTGCATTTTTGCATATAAGTCCCTAAGATGAGTTTCGTACGGAGACAATCCTCTTTAAGTCGTGGAAGCCGCGGGAAACGGACGTCGGAAGGAAATAGTCAAGAATTGAAATTTTTGTTGGATTTAATTCGCTGGATTAGCTTCGGTCGCTTGTTGGACCTCTGTTTCATAACACATCCCTAGCCCAAAACCCCTAAGCCACACACCAAGCTCACTAAATGGACCAAGCCCACACGCCCAAGGAAACCCTAAAGCACACGCCCACTCACCTTCCAAAATACTAAAAAACACATTAAACACATGCATAAATCAAGCCAAATCACCTTCCTAAATTAAAGAAATCCCATGGATCCCTTGCCTAATTAAATCAAATAATATCACTAACTAAAAGAGAAGAAATCAAATTAAATCAAATCACTTCCCTAATTAAAAGATTTTTCCCTATCACATACTAATTAAAAATATCTCCCATTAATGCAAAAATCATTTTCCTTCTCAAACAAGGATAGCCCCCGATCAATTTTCCTATAAAAAGAACCCTTCACCAACACATTAAACCCCTGGCTCATTCTCACGAAAACACATCAAATAAACCCTAAACTCTCGGCATCATCTCTCTCACCCACGGCCCTCTCTCTCGGCAATAAACAGCACCCACCAAAATGAATAGAAATAACAATAGCCTTTACGCACACTCACCAACCCATTCACGTAAGCCCCTTGCCTCACTCCCTCCACCGCCTACAAATCAACCCTCATCACTAGCCAAATAACCACCCCTCACAGCCCTCATTCACGCCAAGCCACGTGAACCATGCAGCCTACAAATTAGCCCTCATTCACGCCAAGCCACGTGAACCATGCAGCCTACAAATTAACCCTCAAATTCACGTCCCTAGTACAGAAGCCACTCACGCTGCCTCACAAATAAACAAAGCAAGCCCACTAACCTAACTCAGATCAGCCAGCTCACTCACGTACTTCTCACGAACCTTCAGTACAGCCTGCCTTCATTCACCATAAACAGCGCTCACAAGCCGCACCCTCACCCACGTAAACAAATCAACACAAAGCACACAGCGCTCACAAGCCCCAAACTGCACCCTAAAACAGTCCCCAAAACAGCCCCTTAAAACACCCCAAAATAGTGAATAAAACACCCCAAAATAGTCCAAGAAATTGACAAAAAAACAGTGCAAAATCACCCTAGAAAATAGTCCATAAACCCCATAAAATAGTCCCTGAAAACAGTAGCAAAAACAGAGAAAATAGCAGCAGCGAAACAGTGAAGGAAAATGTTGAACCAGTGAACCGGAGGAGTTGCGGAGCATCAACCCTTCCGACGTCCGTGTAACGAGCTTCCGAGAGACGACTTAAGAGGTTAGACATGAGGGCACCCCTTTTATTTATTATCCTTTATTTTTAATTTATTTTATTACTTTATTTCGCATGAGTATTGTGGATTGGTGCATGATGTGATTTCCGGATGAACGGAATATGTGTTCTCTCTTGTGGCATATCGGATGGAAACCCAGACGTAAATTCAGTAGCCGAATCCGAATGGACGGTATTGCGGTTTGCACTCGGGATACAATGCCACGTACCACTTGAGAGACACACGTATTTCGTTTCATCCAACCTTGTGTTCGAGCATGATTTAGTCTAGTATGTTATTTATTTCTTAAGCATGATTTAGCCATTAGTACGTTATTTCTTTGTGCATGATTTAGTTATTTACTTTCGCAATAGGAGTTTAATTTACGATTATGTTTAAGTTGTTATTTATTTTTCGTGTTTGATAATTCAACATGCTCATGAGATTATTGTGTGATATCGTATGCTTGCCGTTATGATGACTTATTTTTAAAGCATGCAAACTTAGACATAGGATTTATTCTCTTGAATGCAAACTAGGCATAGGTTATTCTTGTATATGTTGCGTAGACTCGGTTAAGTTTTTGCTCAAATCTTTTCATTACAAGTTTCTGTAAGGATGATGCTTGACTCTGAACTATTACTTAAAATTTAGTTTATCGTTTCTTGAGCATGTCAACGATCCATTCCTCCACTGATGGTTCTGGTTCTTGAGGAAAATCATGGACTGGTGGTGGAACAAAAAGATATACTAGTTCAGTGGGATATGCAGGACCTTCATTGTTATGCCATGTAAAATTATGATGCTTTTTCCACCCTGAATTGTAGTGGAACGTGCAATAATCACTCGGATGGTGGCCCCTACATATCTCACATCTCATCATTGTGCTCTGAAAGGATTGAGCATATGTTGCGCCACTTCTCTCTGACATCCACTGATAGTTGTTGGGCTGGATAACAGGCCTCAGAAAATCAGACTATGTCTCACCAATATAGGGTGTACCATAACCTCTTATAACTCTTAATGCCTACAGCGTCCAATGGTACTCCATTACTTCGACCACTTGAAACAAAGAAAAATAAAAGAAAAAGAAAAAGGAGGGATGTCTAGCTAAACAAGTAAAAATGTCATTATAATAATACAGAAAAATAAATTAAGACCCAGACAATGGCGCCAAAAAATTGATTGCGATATTATATATCTAGCACGTAAGCACACAAATCGATCAAGTAATATAGTGACTGAAAGTCGCATGTCGAACCCACAGAGACTTAATATATATCTTATTAATATTAAGACTAACCTACTTAACTTAAACTAAACTATTGAGAAGGAAGGTTGATTTGATTGATGTAATTAAAGAGTAAATAATGAACAAATAATACTTTTGAAGAAACCTTATAAAATAGAAGAATATAAGGTTGTAACTTCACCTAAGCATACAGACAATAAGCTCAGACACTTTCCATTCAATTGAGTTATTGTTATTAATTATTAACCTAGAACACTAAATTATTCACAAGTCTCTTTCGATAGTCAGGTGAAAATATTCAGAATAAATCAATTAACTATATATTTTTGTTTATTAATTTAAACCAAATTCATTAAAAAAAAATAAGTTCTAATATTGGCTACGTGTGCCCTTTAGGTATATTTCTATCTTGTATGGAAATCTATTCAACGAGTAAATCACACGCTATTATTCTCAAGGCTAACCCAAAATTCCTATTTCATATTCCTAAGAATTTACCAAAATTATTCTATTGTTGGCCAAAAAATTAAAATAAACATCCAAAGTATAGAGATTAATAAATAATAAATAATAAACCCAAATGAATAAAAATTTGGAAATAATTCATTAAACATGCTTGGGATCCATTACAACCCTAGATTTAATGAATTAGATACTTATAATATTCAATAAAAATAAGCTAATCATTAATACAATACAAGTCAAGAACTAATAATAGATAAATCTAAAGAGAAAATGGAAGAAATAAACTCTCATTTGTAGTCTTCAACTTCGTTTGATGCATTCATTCTTATCTTGCTGTAGGTTTTCTTATATGCTCTGGAGGCTCCAAAATATGTTATGAGACTTCTTTCTAGGTTTAGGGATGAGTTTTTGCTTATATAAGAGGTATTGGGGGTGTTTTCTAATTAAAAATCGGATCTGGGGTGAATTAGGGTTGCATTTATCGTGTTGCGACGCTCAGAACACGTCACGTCTCACTTTACTAAATTTTAGCGTGTCGCGATGTTACATGTCTGGCGTCGCGACACACTTGACATGTTGCTCACTGGTCAAGTTTTGTATTATTGCGCGCCTCAACGCACTACGCGCATCAGGATGCATGTTTTGACTCTGATTTTTTTTATTTGCTCTGTATCTTGCCATTTTTATCTCTAGTTAATTCCTTTGAGTCGTTATATGATTTTAACCTGTCAAAACACACCCAAAACATATCAAAACTCATAAAAACTCGATATCACCAATAAAATATTAGGACAAAAGGCAGAAAATATAAGGATATTAACTGTATGACTGTATGAGTGTCATACACAATAGGATTTAAGTTAAAAGTTAGTAATCTAAAATAGTCCATAGAGAGCAAACAAAGCGGGTGCTTTGTTTGTAGTTTATCTGTAGCTGCCGTCCACTCGATATCACTCATATTGAGTTGTATCATGACGTTGTATTCTTAGAATGTTCCCGGTCAAGGTTTACACTACTTGGTCAGTAAAGTAAACTCGTTGAGACTGGTATATGTCGTATATTGGAATATTGGATTCCGATGGTTCTCAGTGAACCATGAGTCTTGGAGACTCGTATAGACGTGTAGGTGTTTATAGCGGATAAACACTGAATGACTCACCAAAGATTCTTAATGGATGGTACACCAACGTCAATAAGAATCTTCTCGGGTTGAGTGAGCATAGTAATTCTTTAACTTGAGATACCACTGTGGATATCTGAGTTCTCCTCCACACTTATATGTGTAACATCCCCGATACGGAGATGTTACTGGCAAGCAACAGATCCCACTGTCGCATTAGCCTCTAACATTTGAACTTGGACACTTCATTCATATTTCCATACTATGCAATATCCATTAAACCACATATATAATTTGAATACTTAAATTAACTAGGGTGTAAGGTCATGAAAAGAAACACATGCATAAATATACATAATCAATAGTAAATGTAATGTATAAACATCATCACTCTCATGTCAGTAATACAACAAAATGACTCCTCGGAAGAGTATACTCTAGATGAATATAGCTCTAGAATGATGGACCTGACGACCAGTGATTGCAGTGTAACACTTGTCCTCAAACTGGGTCTCCAAAACGGCACATGTGACCGGCGTAAACACACACGTATAACGCAGGCGCACGTATCGTTCAAGTAGTATAAAAATATCGATCCCACGAGGACTTAATTCCTACTGTTGTTATTAATTATTGAATCTATTTAATTACAAATATCTAATTAAAGGGAGAATGGAATTGATTGCTTGATTGATTTGGTTGATTGTAGATTTGCTAAATAAATAAATAAAAAGATAAAAGAAAATACTAAGGAAAATAATAGACACAAAATCTAAGGTTGTGATTTCTTTTAATATCATTTAAAAGATGAAGTGAATATTTTAAGTTGTGTAATAATCAGTTTACTACCTGGAACACTAAATTATGTAAAAGCCTCTTCCGATGGTCAATTACAAATACCCAGTATAACCCATTGAACCATATTCCTATGTCAACCACATTACCTGGATTCATTAAGTTCAAGTTCCAATTATGGCTACCCCCGCCCGACAGGTATATTCCTATCCTGTAAGGAAATCTATTAAAGGGTTATCTATCCTCAAGGAAGATCGTGGGCTATTAAGTCTAAGGCTGAAACCTAAAATCCCTATGTCTAGTTCATTTTAGATTTACCATATCAATCTTATTGGTGATCAGACAATAAGAAGCATTAAGCTTAAGACTTAATAAGTAAACCTATAAATTACCCAAACTATAAAATAATCCCTTATAAACTAGTGATATTAAAAGTCATCACAACCCCTAGATAACTAACACATAACTAGGACTAATAAAAACATAAAAATAAAAGACATAAAATAAAAATACTGAAAAGTAAAATAAAATAAAATGTTAAGGTAAAAGGAATTATTTCTACTACTACTTATTTAGATATCTCCCATTAAAATAATATATAAACTTGTGATTATTACCAGCCATAAAGGCGGAACCAAAATAACCAGCCATAAAGGCGGAACCAAAATAACCAGCCATAAAGGCGGAATCAAAATAACCAGCCATAAAGGCGGAACCAAAATAACCAGCCATAAAGGCGGAATATATGTTTTATTACCAACCGACCAATCTGGCGGTATCCTGATTAAGTCCAATTTAAATAGTAAATATATTATTTTTAAGGGAGATTAATCTAAATAGTAATAGTAAAAGAAATTACCTTTCACCCGAACATAAGGAAATTACCTCATTATGGTAAATAGTAAAAACTGTAAAAAGTAAATAGTAAATAGTAAAAATTGTAAAAGAAAGTAAAAAGTAAAAATTAAATTACTATTATTAAAAATTATTTACAAAACTAAAAAAAATTAAAAACTTAAAGAGTTTAGAGAGAGAAACTCTCTCTTTTAGAAGGATTTGAAGAGAGAGGATGGTACATTGAATTCTGAAATCTCGAGCTCAATTTATAGGCGTCGGTAAGGGGCGGGCGTCGCGACGCTGGGAGTATAGCGCGCGTCGCGACGCCAGCTACAGTGGACACGTGTCACTTGCTGGTTCGACGGCTCAAATCTTATCCGATGACGTGGCACTGTTCATGACGTCATTGCTTACGTCAGACTGATGATGTGGCACTGTTCATGACGTCATTGCTGACGTCATGCTGACGTCACTGTCGGCAACTGTCGGCACCGTTGGATGGGTGACACGTGGCATCCGGCGCACGTTAGCAAGTCCGTTGTGATGTTGACACGTGGCACGGCGCACGTTAGCAAAGTCAAACTTTTCAAATTGTTGACCTGTTGACCACGGCGCATTTTAGCAACTTCGGTGCAGGCTGGGCGTCGCGACTCCAAGGCTATGCGCGGCGCGACGCGTAGAAGACGAAATTATTCCAGTTGACGCATTTTTGTCCGGTTTTGTCCCAAATTGCCTCCAGTGCTGTCCAAACTTTATTTATCTGCAAAATAACAACAAAACATATCAAAACGTTCATAAATCTCGAGAAACAATACAAAACATTAGGTCAAATGAGTGGGAAATAGTGATATAAATACCACTCATCACACCCCCAAACCTAACATTTTGCTAGTCCTCGAGCAAAACAGAAAATAACATAACATAAAAATAAACTTTAACTAAGCCACTTTCGTAGGGATCACGATTGCATTTAGCGTATGCAACAAGCCTTTAAACCCCTAGGTGTCCCTAGTGGACGAGTGTAGTCTCGTGAGGGCTTACAGCAATGATACCCACAAACATCTTACAAAAGTAAAAAGGTAGTAAAAACTAATGCACACAAAAGCAAAAAGACAAGCGAAAAGAGAATAAAGAAAATAGTGACTAATCAGGTGAAAATTCTACTCCAAGTTACTAGTTGTTTTGTTTCTTTCTAAATTACTAAATAAGTAAATTCTCCGATTATTTTTACCATTCTCCATATACACAGCTAACAAAATATTAATCAACTCATTTTTTGCCCACAACAGTCATAAGTGCAGTTGATAAGAGAGTAATATTTTTGTTCTAAAGTTCTATCAGATTTCACACCTTTTTGTAGCAATGAAATAATTTTTTTGATTTTTCTGATTTTTTCTTTGATTTTTTTTTATTTTTTATTTATATACAATACCTTCCGTCTATGTAGCGAGCTTTGGGTCGGTGGCTCCCAAACCAGTTGGCTTTAGGGCACCAGGTGTTAAGACACCCCTACGAACTTAATTACTCAGACTTCAGATATATATATTTTTGCAGCATCTTCGATCCATGTAACGAGCTTTGGGCCAGTGACTCCCAAACCAGTTGGTTTTAGGGCACTAGGTGTTAAAACACCCTTACAGACTTAATAACCCGGATCTTATATACTTTTTTTTTTTTTTTACTCCATCACTATTTAGAGATGCTTCCTCCAATTAAACTATAGTACGGAATATTACAAACTTTTCAATTTTAGCTAATGACTGTGTGTTCCATGTAAGTTGATAATACCTGCCAACGGAGTATATGAAGATTCATTTTAGTCCAATTTATGGAGAATTTACGAATTAAATAATTTAAAATGAAATAAACAAAAATTAACTTGTTTTGAAATAAATGGTTTGAGATACGTATCAGGAGTGAAAACTCCTTACTCAGCTACCTCTCACCAATTTCACCTTTTTAGTCAAAACAAAAACACGAAAATGCAAAATATTTTTGTAATTTTTGAAAAATTTTCAATTTTTTTGTATTTTTCGAAAAATTTTGGACTAAAAATAAAAACAACATACAAACTAAAAACAAGGTACTAATCAACTAAATCCCTCCCCCAAACCTAAATGAGACATTGTCCCCAATGTCTTAAACAGTAAAAGGAGAGTTAGAAGGTTGTACCTGGTTAGCTGAAATCTACAGGAACTTAAAGGTTAAGATCCAGATTAATTCGACGCCTCTTACCACGATCGTCCTCAGACCAATTTATCTTTGATAGGATAGGGTCAACTTGTGGTTCATAGGCTATGAGTTGGTCTATTAGATCCGGAGCAAGTCTGGCAGTGAAGAGGAGTTCTTTCATAGGTTTTGACACGAACCCATTTCTCCGAGCATCATCAAGAAACACACAAAGAAAATCATAAAATCCATCAACGTTGAGTAGTCCAATTGGTTTCTGGTGTATGTTCAGGTTTGCCCAAGATAGTACAATAAAAATTTCCTCCAATGTACCCAAACCACCTGGCAAAGCAATAAAAGCATCAGCACGGTTAATCATTTCTACCAGTCGTTCAGACATACCTGACACGATCAGTTCCTCTCCGTTTGATGATCCAATAAGATTTGCCTCTGCCAAGGGTTTTGGGACGATTCCCAAAACATGACTGCCTCCTTCCTGTACGGCTTTTGAAACAATCCCCATAAGTCCGAGATTTCCTCCGCCATATATTAGGTGCATATTTCTTGCAGCTAAAACTCGACCCAATTCTCGTGCTGCTTCTATGTATTGTGGTTTAGTACCAACAGTACTACCACAAAACACACAGATGTTTTCAACTCGTCTTCTTGAAGTGGCTTCCATTTTTTATGTATTTCTTTTTCAAATCAGGATGCCTTCAAAAGTGCAATGACGGGCTGAATTTATAGTACCTGAAAAAGGGTGAGTAATAATAGCAGAAGTATCTTCCAGAGGACGTTTGTTTGCTAAACAACAAAAGAAATCGTGAAAGGTCAAAAAGTCTGGATCCTGTCTACGAAAATAAATATAATTACAACAGAAAAGCGAATCAAAGCAATAATTAAGGCAACGGAATTGTGTATGCAATACGCCACTCGCTTGGTATAAATTCATTAGAATGCGTCTCAAGATTTCATTCCTTATTCAGCCATTGCTAATGAATTATTTCTTATATTTGCTTGCCAAACACAATTCCTTCTGTCTTAAAATGCTTCGTTTGTGCCTTTCCCTACAAAAAATAACACACAAAATTAAAAAGTTCACACAAAACATGAAAAATAAATTACAGCAAATTGCATGGGTTGCCTCCCTGCTAGCGCTAAATTTTCGTCTTCAGCCAGACGTGAATGAAATTCATCTGTTAAGGAGGTTTCAATGTCATTTTGGATGTCTGATTAAAGACAATCCCGTGAGCGTTGCTTTTGAAGGGTCTCTTCCAACGGTAAAGTGGCAAAAGGAGTTTTGTCTCATTCAGTGCTCGTGCCACCTTTTTGACTTTTGTTGCTCCAGTAGTACCTGAAAAGAAAGAAAGAAAATCAGGAGGTCTCGTATGGTGCTTGACTTGAAATGGAAGTTCCATTCTGTCAAGCTTCTGGGTGATGTCTTTGATTTGTACTCCCCAACACAGCGATGTTTTTCCTGAATGCTCTGGATCTTTATTAAGGTCAGACAATTGCTCCTCCATTTGCTCTTCTTTTTGCTCCACCTTTTCTTCGCAGATGTATTTGAAAATTTCCATATTCAGCTTTTCATCTGTCATCTGTGAAATACATGCATCAAAATTGTCAACCTGAGGATGAAAAGAAATGTCAGATTTTAGGTCTTCATCCTCTGATCTGGTTGAAATAATTGGCTCAGGTAGATCTTCTTCAAACATTTGTGCAAAGCATTCTCCAAGATCTTCATTTTGAGGCTTGAAAGTTTGATCCTCCGTTGTTGGTGCAGTTGGTATAAATGGATCAGCTTCCTCCTCGTCAGAGTCGGAATAATAAAAATCAAATCGAGACTTTGCCGGTTCGGGTTCCTGAACTGATACCTCTGATTCTTCATACTGCTCAGCCTCATCCTCTGTTATGATATCATGATGAATCTGAGGATATTCGAAAGCTTCTTCAGTATTGTTTGAATTTGCTCCGTCAGATATTTGATTCAGGTTATCTGTTAATTGTCTAATTTGATCTGTCATCCTCTGTATAGACACCGTTTGACTCTGAATTTGTGCATCAAATCGAGCTGTTTGTTCTTTGAACATGTGAATCAATTGATCTTCCTCTGATGGTTCTGGTTGTTGATGAAAATCGCACATGGATGGTGGATAAGATGGAAAATGTGGTTCTGTGAAATGTGATGGCTCGTCATAGCATTATTGTCTCCAGAAATTCTCCCACTCTGATCGATATATACATTGATCGCTCGGGTGGTTACTATCACAAATCACACATCTCCCCATTTCGTTCTGATGAACAAATGTAGCATTGCTTGGTTCTGGCATCCAGTGATAATCATTGGGTTGTTCAACAGGCCACAGAAAACCAGACTGTTGCTCCCAGATTTGGGGTGTATCTTCTTGTAAAGCACGTAATCTTTCAATCTCCCAGTAGTGTTCCATTTTTAAGTCACCTGAAATCAAAAGAAATAAATAAAAATTACAGATAAAAATAAAGAAAATTAGATATAAGTAAATTAGATAGCTTCAAAATTAATAACTCAAGAAATATAAGTCCCCGGCAACGGCGCCAAAAACTTGACCGGCGTAAACACACACGTATAACGCAAGCGCACGTATCGTTCAAGTAGTATAAAAATATCGATCCCACGAGGACTTAATTCCTACTGTTGTTATTAATTATTGAATCTATTAATTACAAATATCTAATTAAAGGGAGAATGGAATTGATTGCTTGATTGATTTGGTTGATTGTAGATTTGCTAAATAAATAAATAAAAAGATAAAAGAAAATACTAAGGAAAATAATAGACACAAAAATCTAAGGTTGTGATTTCTTTTAATATCATTTAAAAGATGAAGTGAATATTTTAAGTTTGTGTAATAAATCAGTTTACTAACCTGGAACACTAAATTATGTAAAAGCCTCTTCCGATGGTCAATTACAAATACCCAGTATAACCCAATTGAACCATATTCCTATGTCAACCACATTACCTGGATTCATTAAGTTCAAGTTCCAATTATGGCTACCCCCGCCCGACAGGTATATTCCTATCCTGTAAGGAAATCTATTAAAGGGTTATCTATCCTCAAGGAAGATCGTGGGCTATTAAGTCTAAGGCTGAAAACCTAAAATCCCTATGTCTAGTTCATTTTAGATTTACCATATCAATCTTATTGGTGATAGACAATAAGAAGCATTAAGCTTAAGACTTAATAAGTAAACCTATAAATTACCCAAACTATAAAATAATCCCTTATAAACTAGTGATATTAAAAGTCATCACAACCCCTAGATAACTAACACATAACTAGGACTAATAAAAACATAAAAATAAAAGACATAAAATAAAAATACTGAAAAGTAAAATAAAATAAAATGTTAAGGTAAAAGGAATTATTTCTACTACTACTTATTTAGATATCTCCCATTAAAATAATATATAAACTTGTGATTATTACCAGCCATAAAGGCGGAACCAAAATAACCAGCCATAAAGGCGGAACCAAAATAACCAGCCATAAAGGCGGAATCAAAATAACCAGCCATAAAGGCGGAACCAAAATAACCAGCCATAAAGGCGGAATATATGTTTTATTACCAACCGACCAATCTGGCGGTATCCTGATTAAGTCCAATTTAAATAGTAAATATATTATTTTTAAGGGAGATTAATCTAAATAGTAATAGTAAAAGAAATTACCTTTCACCCGAACATAAGGAAATTACCTCATTATGGTAAATAGTAAAAACTGTAAAAAGTAAATAGTAAATAGTAAAAATTGTAAAAGAAAGTAAAAAGTAAAAATTAAATTACTATTATTAAAAATTATTTACAAAACTAAAAAAAATTAAAAACTTAAAGAGTTTAGAGAGAGAAACTCTCTCTTTTAGAAGGATTTGAAGAGAGAGGATGGTACATTGAATTCTGAAATCTCGAGCTCAATTTATAGGCGTCGGTAAGGGGCGGGCGTCGCGACGCTGGGAGTATAGCGCGCGTCGCGACGCCAGCTACAGTGGACACGTGTCACTTGCTGGTTCGACGGCTCAAATCTTATCCGATGACGTGGCACTGTTCATGACGTCATTGCTTACGTCAGACTGATGATGTGGCACTGTTCATGACGTCATTGCTGACGTCATGCTGACGTCACTGTCGGCAACTGTCGGCACCGTTGGATGGGTGACACGTGGCATCCGGCGCACGTTAGCAAGTCCGTTGTGATGTTGACACGTGGCACGGCGCACGTTAGTAAAGTCAAACTTTTCAAATTGTTGACCTGTTGACCACGGCGCATTTTAGCAACTTCGGTGCAGGCTGGGCGTCGCGACTCCAAGGCTATGCGCGGCGCGACGCGTAGAAGACGAAATTATTCCAGTTGAGTTGACGCATTTGTCCGGTTTTGTCCCAAATTGCCTCCAGTGCTGTCCAAACTTTATTTATCTGCAAAACAACAACAAAACATATCAAAACGTTCATAAATCTCGAGAAACAATACAAAACATTAGGTCAAATGAGTGGGAAATAGTGATATAAATACCACTCATCAACATGGCTCACCAAAAGAATTATCCTGCAAAAGAACTGGGAAGTGGTGGGGTGAGTCCAGAGGATCTCAGTGAGTGGAGCTACAAAAATAAGAAAATGAATCAGAACATCATATGAAACCATTTATACTTAAAGCTTTTTTGAAAAATTTCTTGAAACTCATAGTTTTCTTTTAACTGGAAAACATTTTTCTGAAATTTTTCTAAGAAAGATAATTCTAGTGCTGTAGAAAAACTGGACGCATGGGGGCGTTACTGTAGGCACTGCATTTTTGCATATAAGTCCCTATGATGTGTCTCGTACAGAGACACTCCTCTTTAAGTCGTGGAAGCCGCGGGAAACGGACGTCGGAAGAGAAGAGTCAATAATTGACATTTTTGTAGGATTTAATTCGCTGGATTAGCTTCGGGTTCACTTGTTGGACCTCAGTTTCAAAACACATCCCTAGCCCAAAACCCCTAAGCCACACACCAAGCCCACTAAATGGACCAAGCCCACACGCCCAAGGAAACCCTAAAGCACACGCCCACTCACCTTCCAAAATACTAAAAAACACATTAAACACATGCATAAATCAAGTCAAATCACCTTCCTAAATTAAAGAAATCCCATGGATCCCTTGCCTAATTAAATCAAATCATATCCCTAACTAAACGAGAAGAAATCAAATTAAATCAAATCACTTCCCTAATTAAAAGATTTTTCCTTATCACATACTAATTAAAAATATCTCCCATTAATGCAAAAATCCATTTCCTTCTCAAACAAGGATAGCCCCCCATCATTTTTCCTATAAAAAAGAAACCCTTCACCAACACATTAAACCCCTGGCTCATTCTCACGAAAACACATCAAATAAACCCTAAACTCTCGGCATCATCTCTCTCACCCCACGGCCCTCTCTCTCGGCAACAAACAGCACCCACCAAAACGAATAGCAATAACAAACCCTTTTACGCACACACACCAAGCCCACTAAATGGACCAAGCCCACACGCCCAAGGAAATCCTAAAGCACCGCCCACTCACCTTCCAAAATACTAAAAAAAACACATTAAACACATGCATAAATCAAGTCAAATCACCTTCCTAAATTAAAGAAATCCATGGATCCCTTGCCTAATTAAATCAAATCATATCCCTAACTAAACGAGAAGAAATCAAATTAAATCAAATCACTTCCCTAATTAAAAGATTTTTCCTTATCACATACTAATTAAAAATATCTCCCATTAATGCAAAAATCATTTTCCTTCTCAAACAAGGATAGCCCCCCATCACTTTTCCTATAAAAAGAACCATTCACCAACACATTAAACCCCTGGCTCATTCTCACGAAAACACATCAAATAAACCCTAAACTCTCGGAATCATCTCTCTCGCCCCACGGCCCTCTCTCTTGGCAACAAACAGCACCCACCAAAACGAATAGCAATAACAACCCCTTTTACGCACACTCACAAACCCATTCACGTAAGCCCATTGCCTCACTCCCTTCACCGTCTACAAATCAACCCTCATCACTAGCCAAATAACCACCCCTCACAGCCCTGATTCACGCCAAGCCACGTGAACCATGCAGCCTACAAATTAGCCCTCATTCACGCCAAGCCACGTGAACCATGCAGCCTACAAATTCACCCTCAAATTCACGTCCCTAGTACAGAAGCCACTCACGCTGCCTCTCAAACAAACAAAACAAGCCCACTAACCGTACTCAGATCAGCTAGCTCACTCACGTACTTCTCACGAACCTTCAGTACAGCATGCCTTCATTCACCATAAACAGCGCTCACAAGCCGCACCCTCACCCACGTAAATAAATCAACACAAAGCACACAGCGCTCACAAGCCCCAAACTGCACCCTAAAACAGTCCCGAAAACAGCCCCTTAAAACACCACAAAATAGTGAATAAAACACCCCAAAATAGTCCAAGAAATTGACCAAAAAACACTGCAAAATCACCCTTGAAAATAGTCCCTAAACCCCATAAATTAGTCCCTGAAAACAGCAGCAAAACAGAGAAAATAGCAGCCTAAACAGCGAAGGAAAACGTTGAACCAGTGAACCGGAGGAGTTGCGGAGCATCAACCCTTCCGACGGCCGTGTAACGAGCTTTCAAGAGACGACTTAAGAGGTTAGACCTGAGGGCACCCCTTTTATTTATTATCCTTTATTTTTTTTTATTTTATTACTTTATTTCGCATGAGTATTGTGGATTGGTGCATGATGTGATTTCCGGATGAACGAAATATGTGTTCTCTCTTGTGGTATATTGGATGGAAACCCGGACGTAAATTCAGTAGCCAAATCCGAATGGACGGTATTGCGGTTTGCACTCGGGATACAATGCCACGTACCACTTGAGAGACACACGTATTACGTTTCATCGAACCTTGTGTTTGAGCATGATTTAGTCTAGTATGTTATTTATTTCTTAAGCATGATTTAGCCATTAGTACGTTATTTCTTTGTGCATGATTTAGTTATTTACTTTCGCAATAGGAGTTTAATTTACGATTATGTTTAAGTTGTTATTTATTTTTCGTGTTTCATAATTCAACATGCTCATGAGATTATTGTGTGATATCGTATGCTTGCCGTTATGATGACTTATTTTTAAAGCATGCAAACTTAGACATAGGATTTATTCTCTTGAATGCAAACTAGGCACAGGTTATTCTTGTATTATATTGCGTAGACTCGGTTAAGTTTCTGCACAAATCTTTTCATTACAAGTTTCTGTAAGGATGATGCTTGACTCTGAACTATTACTTAAAATTTAGCTTATCGTTTCTTGAGCATGTCAACGATCCATTCCTCCACTGCTGGTTCTAGTTCTTGATGAAAACATAGGCTGGTGGTGGAAAAAAAAGATATACTAGTTCAGTGGGATATGCAGGACCTTCATTGTTATGCCATGTAAAATTATGATGATTTTTCCACCCTGAATTGTAGTGGAACGTGCAATAATCACTCGGATGGTGGCCCCTACATATCTCACATCTCATCATTGTGCTCTGAAAGGATTGAGCATATGTTGTGCCACTTCTCTCTGACATCTACTGATAGTTGTTGGGCTGGATAACAGGCCTCAGAAAATCAGACTATGTCTCACCAATATAGGGTGTAGCATCACCTCTTATAACTCTTAATGCCTACAGCGTCCAATGGTACTCCATTACTTTGACCACTTGAAACAAGAAAATAAAATAAAAAGAAAAAAGAGGGATGTCTAGCTAAACAAGTAAAATGGTCATTATAATAATACAGAAAAATAAATTAAGACCCAGACAATGGCGCCAAAAAATTGATTGCGATATTATACATCTAGCACGTAAGCACACAAATCGATCAAGTAATATAGTGACTGAAAGTCGCATGTCGAACCCACAGAGACTTAATATTTATCTTATTAATATTAAGACTAACCTACTTAACTTAAACTAAACTATTGAGAAGGAAGGTTGATTTGATTGATGTAATTAAAAAGTAAATAATGAACAAATAATACATTTGAAGAAACCTTATAAAATAGAAGAATATAAGGTTGTAACTTCACCTAAGCATACAGACAATAAGCTCAGACACTTTCCATTCAATTGAGTTATTGTTATTAATTATTAACCTATAACACTAAATTATTCACAAGTCTCTTTCAATAGTCAGGTGAAAATATTCAGAATAAATCTATTAACTATATGTTTTTTTTTATTAATTTAAACCAATTCATTAAAAAAAAAATAAGTTCTAATAATGGCTACGTGTGCCCTTTAGGTATATTTCTATCTTGTATGGAAATCTATTCAACGAGTAAATCACACGCTATTATTCTCAGGGCTAACCCAAAATTCCTATTTCAAATTCCTAAGAATTTACCAAAATTATTCTATTGTTGGCCAAAAAATTAAAATAAACATCCAAAGTATAGAGATTAATAAATAATAAATAATAAACCCAAATGAATAAAAATTTGGAAATAATTCATTAAACATGCTTGGGATCCATTACAACCCTAGATTTAATGAATTAGATACTTATAATATTCAATAAAAATAAGCTAATCATTAATACAAGTCAAGAACTAATAATAGATAAATTTAAAAAGAAAATGGAAGAAATAAACTCTCGTTTGTAGTCTTCGTCTTCAAACTTCAACTTCGTTTGATGCATTCGTTCTTATCTTGCTGTAGGTTTTCTTATATGCTCTGGAGGCTCCAAAATATGTTATGAGACTTCTTTCTAGGTTTAGGGATGAGTTTTGGCTTATATAAGAGGTATTGGGGGTGTTTTCTAATTAAAAATCGGATCTATGGTGAATTAGGGTTGCATTTATCGTGTTGCGACGCTCAGAACACGTCAAGGCTCACTTTACTAACTTTTAGCGTGTCGCGATGCTACATGTCTGGCGTCGCGACACACTTGACATGTTGCTCACTGGTCAAGTTTTGTATTATTACGCGTCTCGACGCGCTACGCGCATCAGGATGCATGTTTTGACTCTGATTTTTTTTATTTGCTCTGTATCTTGCCATTATTATCTCTAGTTAATTCCTTTGAGTCGTTATATGATTTTAACCTGTCAAAACACACCCAAAACATATCAAAGCTCATAAAAACTCGATATCACCCATAAAATATTAGGACAAAAGGCGGAAAATATAATGATATTAACTGTATGATTGTATGAGTGTCATACACAATAGGATTTAAGTTAAAAGTTAGTAATCTAAAATAGTCCATAGAGAGCAAACAAAGCGGGTGCTTTGTTTGTAGTTTATCTGTAGCTGCCGTCCATTCTATAAATTTATGGCGACCTTGATCTGGGATTGTCCATATGGTGACATGAGAATTGACGCATCTTATTGTTAGGGTTGGTGCTCTGAGCGCCAATTTTATTATGTATTTCCTTGTAAATACTTATGTAATATTTTATTATGAATAAAATGAACAGTTTCTTTTATATAACTTCTTCTTTAATATGGTAAAGACGTAACCAACCATAGAATGATTAGTTATGATACTGTTACAAAAGCGCCGCAACTCACATTGAGTTGTATCATGACGTTGTAATTCTTAGAATGTTCCCGGTCAAGGTTTACACTACTTAGTCAGTAAAGTAAACTCGTTGAGACTGGTACATGTCGTATATTGGAATCTTGGATTCCGATGGTTTCTCAATGAACCATGAGTCTTGGAGACTCGTATAGACGTGTAGGTGTTTATAGCTGATAAACACTGAATGACTCACCAAAGATTCTTAATGGATGGTACACCAACGTCAATAAGAATCTTCTTGGGTTGAGTGAGCATAGTGATTCTTTAACTTGAGATACCACTATGGATATCTGAGTTATCATCCACACTTATATGTGTAACATCCCCGATACGGAGATGTTACTAGCAAGCAACAGATCCCACTATCGCATTAGCCTCTAACATTTGAACAATGACACTTCCTTCATATTTCCATACTATGCAATATCCATTAAACCACACATATAATTTGAATACTTAGTTTAACTAGGGTGTAAGATCATGAATAGAAACACATGCATAAATATACATAATCAAGAGTAAATGTAATGCATAAACATCATCTCTCATGTCAGTAATACAATAAAATGACTCCTCGGAAGACTATACTCTAGATGAATATAGCTCTGGAATGATGGACTTGACGACCAGTGACTGCAGTGTAACACTTGTCCTCAAACTGGGTCTCCAAAACGGCACATGGCTCACCAAAAGAATTATCCTGCAAAAGAACTGGGAAGTGGTGGGGTGAGTCCAGAGGATCTCAGTGAGTGGAGCTACAAAAATAAGAAAACGAATCAGAACATCATATGAAACCATTTATACTTAAAGCTTTTTTGAAAAATTTCTTGAAACTCATATTTTTCTTTTAACTGGAAAACATTTTTCTGAAATTTTTATAAGAAAGATAATTCCAGTGCTGTAGAAAAACTGGACGCATGGGGGCGTTACTGTAGGCACTGCATTTTTGCATATAAGTCCCTATGATGTGTCTCGTACGGAGACACTCCTCTTTATGTCGTGGAAGCCGCGGGAAACGGACGTCGGAAGGGAAGAGCCAAGAATTGACATTTTTGTTGCATTTAATTCGATGGATTAGCTTCGGGTTCGCTTATTGGACCTCAGTTTCAAAACACATCCCTAGCCCAAAAACCTAAGCCACACACAAAGCCCACTAAATGGACCATGCCCACAAGCCCAAGGAAACCCTAAAGCACACGCCACACTCACCTTCCAAAATACTAAAAAATAAATTAAACACATGCATAAATCAAGTCAAATCACCTTCCAAAATTAAAGAAATCCCATGGATCCCTTGCCTAATTAAATCAAATCATATCCCTAACTAAACGAGAAGAAATCAAATTAAATCAAATCACTTCTTAATTAAAATATTTTTCCTTATCACATACTAATTAAAAATATCTCCCATTAATGCAAAAATCCTTTTCCTTCTCAAACAAGGATAGCCCCCTATCACTTTTCCTATAAAAGTACCCTTCACCAACACATTAAATCCCTGGCTCATTCTCACGAAAACACATCAAATAAACCATAAAATCTCGGCATCATCTCTCTCACCCCACGGCCCTCTCTCTCGGCAACAAACAGCACCCACTAAAACGAATAGCAATAACAACCCCATTTACGCACACTCACCAACCCATTCACGTAAGCCCCTTGCCTCACTCCCTTCACCGCCTACAAATCAACCCTCATCACTAGCCAAATAACCACCCCTCGCAGCCCTCATTCACGCCAAGCCACGTGAACCATGCAGCCTACAAATTAGCCTTCATTCACGCCAAGCCACGTGAACAGCAGCCTGCAGCTACAAATTAACCCTTAAATTCACGTCCCTAGTATAGAAGCCACTCACACTGCCTCTCAAAAAACAAAGCAAGCCCACTAACCGAACTCAGATCAGCTAGCTCACTCACGTACTTCTCACGAACCTTCAGTACAGCTTGCATTCATTCACCAAAAATATCGCTCACAAGCCGCACCCTCACCCACGTAAACAAATCAACACAAAGCACACAGCGCTCACAAGCCCCAAACTGCACCCTAAAATAATCCCCAAAACAGCCCCTTAAAACACCTCAAAATAATGAATAAAACACCCCAAAACAGTCCAAGAAATTGACCAAAAAATAGTGCAAAATCACCCTTGAAAATAGTCCATAAACCCCATAAAACAGTCCCTGAAAACAGTAGCAAAAAAAGAAAAATAGCAGCACAAACAGCGAAGGAAAACGTTGAACCAGTGAACCGGAGGAGTTACGGAGCATCAACCCTTCCGACGGCGTGTAACGCGCTTCCGAGAGACGAATTAAGAGGTTAGACCTGAGGGAAACCCTTTTATTTATTATCCTTTATTTTTTTTATTATTTTATTACTTTATTTCGCATGAGTATTGTGGATTGATGCATGATGTGATTCCGGATGAACAGAATATGTTTCTCTCTTGCGGTATATCGGATGGAAACCCGGACGTAAATTCCATAGCCGAATCCGAATGGACGGTATTACAGTTTGTACTCGGGATACAATGCCACGTACCACTTGAGAGACACACGTATTTCGTTTCATCCAACCTTGTGCTCGAGCATGATTTAGTCTAGTATGTTATTTATTTCTTAAGCATGATTTAGCCATTAGTACGTTATTTCTTTGTGTATGATTTAGTTATTTACTTTCGCAGCATGAGTTTAATTTACGTTTATGTTTAAGTTGTTATTTATTTTTCGTGTTTGATAATTCAACATGCTCATGAGATTATTGTGTGATATCGTATGCTTGCCGTTATGATGACTTATTTTTAAAGCATGTAAACTTAGACATAGGATTTATTCTCTTGAATGCAAACTAGGCATAGGTTATTCTTGAATATGTTGCGTAGACTCGGTTAAGTTATTGCAAAAATCTATTCATTACAAGTGGCTTAAGTAAGGGACCATTCCGAACCCAACGGTTTGAGGTCTTCCCTTGCGAAGGGTGAGTGCGGCGTTAAATCATTTTCCCGGTTCACATCGGGTGGTGACTCCAGGTTATTTCTCCGGTTTAGTCCCCCGTGGGCTTTTCCGTACTCCCAACTAGGCCGCGAGCCTAGAACAACGTCACCGATTTCTGTGTCCAACAGTCTGGGGACTCCACTGGGGATAGAGAATCGGCCCCGAAATAATGTCTTGTAGTGATTGTGATTTGTGCTTTAGTTAACCGCGTCTATAGTGGGTTGAAGGGGTTTAATCAAAGGCATTTTTAAGGCTAGGTGATGGTTTGTTGTCTTTCTTCATTCACTACCTTTCTATAAGGAAAAGCTGTGAAGGCACCTAGATAATCATTACCCGTAGCTCATTGTGACAGACTAATTTGGAGGACTTGTTGTTTATTCCTGTTACCAAGGCGATAAGAGCCTAAGAGGCTTGGTATTTAAAAGAGTTCACTCCATCCTCCCTCTGGGGAATCTACAATAGGAATCCATTTGACAGTTAGTCACACACCATAACTCGTTGGCACGTACCTTAAGGTATAAAAAATATGCGCTCACTTGGTCGCTCGAACCCTTGAGTGGGGACTCCTAATTGTGGGCAAAAGCAACTGCAGGCATAATTGAGACATATAGGTTGGTTTGACCCATCGATCCCAATTTTTTGACGAAATCATTGAGTTGGCTTACCTGGGGATGAATCTGTAAAGGAACCTCTGCATACACACACTTTGAGTCTGGCTTAGATCATTTATTCAAAGACTTGGATTTGAGTTGCGTTGAATGTTTTGAAGGTTCTCTGGTTTCATTACTGAGCATTCTTTGAGGGCAATAATATCTGTAACTATTGGGACTATTTCGTAGAATATGATATAGTATGATGATATGGAATGCCACATCACGTGGTTCACCTTGACCTATTACAAGCAGCGAAGAGCAGAAAGCTAAATCAAGACTGAGGGCGACCAGTCTACCACCCCACAAATAAGGGAAACAATGAGATCTTTAGCCATGAGACAAAAGAGAACCAACCAATCACCTGAAGAGAACTGGCAGAAGGAAATTGCAAGCAGACCCAGGGGGCGACCAAAAACTTTTGTAGGCAAGAAGCACCGAAGAGTACAAGGAATACCTAACCCATCGGAATAGGAAACACATTCATGCATGCATGCATACACGTCATATACAAGCAATTTTTGTCTTGTCACAGGTTTTAAAAAAAGAAGGAGAAAGCGGCAAATGTAAGCCAACCAGAATCACCAACAAATCACTATCAGTTTCGGGAATGGATCCCAGGGTTGAGGCCCGTGTCAGCACTAGTTTCGGGTATGAGTCCCAAGGTCGAGGCCTGCATCAGTTTCAGTTTTGGGATGAGTCTCAGGGTCGAGGCCTGCACATCAGTAGCAGTTTTGGGATGAGTCATATGGTCGAGGCCTACATCAGTATCAATTTTGGGGATGAGTCCCAGGGTCGAGGTCCACATCAGCATCAGTATCAGTCTTGTCGGGTATGGCACTCTGGGGGCGAGTCCCACAATAGCATCAGTATCAGTCTTGCCAGGTATGGGACTCTAGGGGCGAGTCCCACAATAGCATCAGTATCAGTCTTGTCGGGTACAGCACTCTGGGGGTGAGGCCCACAATAACATCAGTATCAATTTAGGGATGAGTCCCAGGGTCGAGGCCCATACCACATCGTCAGTATCAGATTGGGGTCGAGGCCCACATCCGTATCAGTTTTGGGATGAGTCCCAGGGTTGAAGCCCGCGTTGTCAGCATCAGTTTTGGGAATGAGTCCCGAGGGCGAGGCCCACATTAGTATCAATTTTGGGGATGAGTCCCGGGGGTTGAGGCCCACCTCAGCAGAGTTTTAGAATGAATCCTAGGGCCGAGGCCCACATCGTCAGAATTTTGGAATGAATCCCAGGGTCGATGCCCATATCAGTAGAGTTTTGTAATGAAGCCGGGAATGAATCCCAGGGTCGAGGGCCACATCATCAGAGTTTTGGAATGAATCCGAGAATGAATCCTAGGTTCGATGCCCACATCGTCGGAGTTTGAAATGAATCCGGGAATGAATCCTAGGGTCGAGACCCATATCATCATAGTTTTGGAATGAATCCGAGAATGAATCCCAGGGTCGAAGCCCATATCATCAGAGTTTTGGAATGAATGCCGGAATGAATCCCAGGGTCGAGGCCTATATCATTAGAATTTTGGAATGAATCCTAGGGTCGAGGCCCATATCATCAGAGTTTTGGAATGAATCCTAGGGTCGAGACCCACATCATCAGAGTTTTGGAATGAATCCCAGGATCGAGGCCCATATCATCAGAATTTTGGAATGAATCCTAGGGTCTATGCCCATATCATCAGAGTTTTGGAATGAATCCTATGGTCGAGGCCCACATCATCAGAGTTTTGGAATGAATCCGGGAATGAATCCTAGGGTCGAGGCCCATATCATCAGAGTTTTGGAATGAATCCGGAAATGAATCCCAGGGTCGAGGCCCACATCGTTAGAGTTTTGGAATGAATCCCAGGGTCAAGGCCCATGTCGTCAGAGTTTTGGAATGAATCCTATGGTCGAGGCCCACTTCACCAAATCGGTTCGAGAATGGACCACCTCTCATCAACTCAATTCAAAGCAATAAGCAAGTCAAGTGGCAGCTGGCGAGCCAGGTAAGTAAAAATACATTGCATAAACTTTGATAGGATTATCATTGTCACACACTGCACAAGTCCCATCAAAGTAGGGGCGACTATAGGCACTGTATTTTTACATATAAGTCCCTATAATGATTCTCGTATGGAGACACTCCTCTTTAAGTCATGGAAGCCGTAGGAAACGGACGTCGGAAAGGAAGAGTCAATAATTGACATTTTTGTTGGATTTAATTCGCTGGATTAGCTTCGGGTTCGCTTGTTGGACCTCTGTTTCAAAACACATCCCTAGCCCAAAACCCCTGAGCCACACACCAAGCCCGCTAAATAGACCAAGCCCACACGCCCAAGGAAACCCTAAAGCACATGCCCACTCACCTTCCAAAATACTAAAAAACACATTAAACACATGCATAAATCAAGCCAAATCCTCTTCCTATATTAAAGAAATCCCATGGAACCATTGTCTAATTAAATCAAATCATATCTCTAACTAAAAGAGAAGAAATCAAATTAAATCAAATCACTTCCCTAATTAAAAGATTTTTCCTTATCACATACTAATTAAAAATATCTCCCATTAATGCACAAATCCTTTTCCTTCTCAAACAAGGATAACCCCCATCCATTTTCCTATAAAAATAACCCTTCACCAACACATTAAAACCCTGGCTCATTCTCACGAAAAAATATCAAATAAACCCTAAACTCTCGGCATCATCTCTCTCACCCCACGACCCTTTCTCTCGGCAACAAACAGTACCCACCAAAATGAATAGCAATAACAACCCCTTTTACATACACTCACCAACCCATTCACGTAAGCCCATTGCCTCACACCCTTCACCGCCTACAAATCAACCCTCATCACTAGCCAAATAACCACCCCTTACAACCCTCATTCACGCCAAGCCACGTGAAACCTGCAGCCTACAAATTAACCCTCAAATTCACGTCCCTAGTACAGAAGCCACTCACACTGCCTCACAAAAGAAACAAAGCAAGCCCACTAACCGAACTCAGATCAGCTAGCTCACTCACGCACTTCTCACGAACCTTCAGCACAGCCTGCCTTCATTCACCACAAACAGCACTCTAAAGTCGTACCCTCACCCATATAAATAAATCAACACAAAGCACACATCGCCCACAAGCCCCAAACTGCACCCTAAAACAGTCCCCAAAGCAGCCCCTTAAAACACCTCAAAACATTGAATAAGACACCCCAAAACATTACAAGAAATTGACCAAACAACAGTGCAAAATCACCATTGAAATCAGTCCCTAAACCCCATTAAACATTCCCTAAAAACAGTAGCAAAAACAGAGAAAATAGCAGCCCAAACAGTGAAATAGCGAAGGAAAACGTTTAACCAGTGAACCGGAGGAGTTGCGGAGCATCAACCCTTCCGACGGCCGTGTAACACGCTTCCGAGAGATGACTTAAGAGGTTAAACCTGAGGGCACCCCTTTTATTTACTATCCTTTATTTTTTATTTATTTTATTACTTTATTTCGCAATAGTATTGTGGATTGGTGCATGATTTGATTTCCGGATGAACAGAATATGTGTTCTCTCTTACGTTATATCGGATGGAAATCCAGACGTAAATTCCGTAGCCGAATCTGAATGGGCGGTATTGCGGTTTACACTCGGGATACAATGCCACGTACCACTTGAGAGACACACGTATTTCGTTTCATCCAACCTTATGTTCGAGCATGATTTAGTCTAGTATGTTATTTATTTCTTAAGCATGATTTAGCCATTAGTACGTTATTTCTTTGTGCATGATTTAGTTATTTACTTTCGCAATAGGAGTTTAATTTACATTTATGTTTAAGTTGTTATTTATTTTTCGTGTTTGATAATTCAACATGCTCATGAGATTATTGTGTGATATTGTATGCTTGCTGTTATGATGACTTATTTTTAAAAGCATGCAAACTTAGACATAGGATTTATTCTCTTGAATGCAAACTAGGCATAGGTTGTTCTTGAATATGTTGCGTAGACTCGGTTAAGTTATTGCACAAATCTTTTCATTACAAGTGGCATAAGTAAGGGACCGTTCTGAACCCAACGATTTGAGGTATTCCCTTACGAGGGGTGAGTGCGGCCTAAAATCATTTTCCTGGTTCACACTAGGTGGCGACTCCATGTTATTTCTCCGGTTTAGTCCCTCGTGGGCTATTTTGTACTCCCAACTAGGCCGCGAACCTAGAACAGCGTCGCCGATTTCTGTGTCCTATAGTCTGGCGACTCCACTGAGGATAGAGAATCGGTCCCGAAATAATGTCTTGTAGTGATTGTGATTTGTGTTTTAGTTAATCGCGTCTATAGTGGGTTGAAGGGGTTTAATCAAAGGCATTTTTAAGGCTAGGTGTTGGTTTGGTGTCTTCCTTCTTTCACTACCTTTCTATAAGGAAAAACTGTGACGTCAACTAGATAATCATTACCCGTAGCTCGTTGTGACAGACTAATTTAGAGGACTTGTTGTTTATTCCTGTCACCAAGGCGATAAGAGCCTAAAAGGCTTGGGTATTAAGAGAGTTCACTCCATCCTCCCTCTGGGGAATCTACAATAGGAAATCCATTTGACAGTTAGTCACACACCATAACTCGTTGGCACGTACCTTAAGGTATAAAAAATATGCGCTCACTTGGTCGCTCGAACCCTTGAGTGGGGACTCCTAATTGTGGGCAATCCTTCGTCAGCGAGAGCCTTTGTCTATACTCCTATAAACCCGCATATGAACTATAGTCATATATTTCATGGAAATTGCCCCTTTTATGCTTTTGATAACAATATACATATTATATCTCATGCATCTCACGCATACACACATCATGTTAACCCTGTGTCTTAAAAGCTATCATAGATATCCGTTAGGTTAGAAAAAAAAGATTTGTTAAGAAGAGTTAGCAAATATGGATATCGAGAAAAGGAAGCCGAGAAACAGAAAAATTTTACGGCAAGGATAGAAAGACCATGGTGGGCCCGGAAAAAAAAAGAGACCAAAAAAAGAAAAAAAAACTGTTTGTTTTTAGTCCTTCATAGTTAGACATAAGTCCAATGATGAAATCGTTTGCTTTAGGGTGAAATATTAGAAACGATAAACTCTTGATGTGCTTTTATTTGATACTTTGAGTGATTGATCTATGTTGGACTCATAAGCACTCCACTATAGGTTCTTACCGGTGAAAACCTGAGTAGTTGGCATGGTGACTAGTTGAAGAAATTGTAGGTCGGTGAATGACCGTTTGCTTAAATGTCTATCTTGATTTGCTTATGTTATGATGTGTGGTATGGCTGAAAATGAATGAAAAGTCTCTAAAGAAAAGAATTGAACCACCTATAACCAATAAACGTGAAGCTACCCATGGGCGAGTATTATGACCACCATGAGGAGAAATGCTACCTTAAAGGGTAGGTATGTTGAAAAAAAAATGAAAAAAAAAAGAGTAAAAGAAAAGAAAAGAAAAAAGAAGTTCAAAATGAAAAGAAAAAAAAAAAAAAGACAAAAGAGAAAGAAAATCATACCACATTGAGCACAGAAAAGCAACTGCAGGCATAATTGAGACATCTAGGTTGGTTTGACCCATCGATCCCAATTTTTTGACGAAATCATTGACTTGGCTCACCTGGGGATGAATCTGTAAAGGAACCTCTCCACACACACACTTTGAGTCCGGTTTAGATCATTTATTCATTTATTCAATGTTTTGAAGGTTCTCTGGTTTCATTACTGAGCATCTTTGAGGGCAATAATATCTGTAACTATTGGGACTATTTCGTAGAATATGATATAGTATGATGATATGGAATGCCACATAACGTGGTTCACATTGACCTATTACAAGCAGCGAAGAGCAGAAAGCTAAATTAAGACTGGGGGTGACCAGTCTACCACCCCGCAAATAAGGGAAACAACGAGATCTTGATCCATGAGACAAAAGAGAACCAACCAATCACTAGAAGAGAACTGGCAGAAGGAAATTGCAAGCAGACCCAGGGGGCGACCAAAGACTTTTATAGGCAAGAAGCACCGAATAGCACAAGGAAGACCTAACCCATCAGAATAGGAAACACATTCATGCATGCATGCATACACGTCATATACAAGCAATCTTTGTCTTGTTTTGTTCACAGGTTTTAAAAAAAAAAGGATAAAGTGAAAAATGTAAGCCAACCAGAATCAGCAACATATCAGTATCAATTTCGGGAATGGATCCCAGGGTTGAGGCCCGCGTCAGCACTAGTTTCGGGGATGAGTCCTAGGGTCGAGGCCCACATCAGTTTCAGTTTTGGGGATGAGTCCCAGGGTCGAGGCCCGCACATCAGTAGCAGTTTGGGGATGAGTCTCAGGGTCGAGGGCCACATCAGTATCAGTTTGGGGATGAGTCCCAGGGACGAGTCCTACATCAACATCAGTTTGGGGATGAGTCCCAAGGTCGAGGCCCACATCAACATCAGTTTGGGGATGAGTCCCATGGTCGAGGCCCACATCAGCATCAGTTTGGGGATGAGTCCCAGGGTCAAGGCCCACATCAGTTTCAGTTTTGGGGATGAGTCCCAAGGTCGAGGCCCGTACATCAGTAGCAGTTTTGGGGATGAGTCCTAGGGTCAAGGCCCACATCAGTATCAGTTTGGGGATGAGTCCCAGGGTCGAGGCCCAAATCAGCATCAGTATCAGTCTTACTGGGTATGGCACTCTGGGGGCGAGGCCCACAATAGCATCAGTATCAGTCTTGCCGGGTATGGCACTCTAGGGGCGAGGCCCATAATAACATCAGTATCAGTTTAGGGATGAGTTCCAGGGTCGAGGCCCATACCATATCGTCAGTATCAGTTTGGGTCGAGGCCCACATCCGTATTAGTTTTGGGGATGAGTCCCATGGTTGAAGCCCGCGTTGTCGGCATTATTTTTAGGGATGAGTCCCGAGGGCGAAGCCCACATTAGTATCAATTTTGGGGATGAGTTCCGAGGGTCGAGGCCCACCTCAGCAGAGTTTTGGAATGAATCCAGGATTGAATCCTATGGTTGAGGCCCACATCGTCAGAATTTTGGAATGAATCCCAAGGTCGAGGCCCACATCAGCAGTGTTTTGGAATGAATCCCAGGGTCAAGGCCCACATCATCAGAGTTTTGGAATGAATCAGGGAATGAATCCTAGGGTCGAGGCCCACATCGTCGGAGTTTGGAATGAATTCAGGAATGAATCCTAGGGTTGAGGCCCATGTTATCAGAGTTTTGGAATGAATTCGGGAATGAATCTCAGGGTCAAGGCCCATATCATCAGAGTTTTGGAATGAATCCCAAGGTCGAGGCCCATATCATCAGAATTTTGGAATGAATCCGGGAATGAATCCTAGGGTCGAGGCCCATATCATCAGAATTTTGGAATGAATCCTAGGGTCAAGGACCACATCATCAGAGTTTTGGAATGAATACTAGGGTCGATGCCTACATCATCAGAGTTTTGGAATGAATCCGGGAATGAATCCCAGGGTCGAGGCCCATATCATCAGAATTTTGGAATGAATCCTAGGGTCTAGGCCCATATCATCAGAGTTGTGGAATGAATCCGGGAATGAATCCTAGGGTCGAGGCCCACATCATCAGAGTTTTGGAATGAATCCGGGAATGAATCCTAGTGTCGAGGCCTATATCATCAGAGTTATGGATTGAATCCGGGAACGAATCCTAAGTTTGGGGCCCATATCATCAGAGTTTTGGAATGAATTCGGGAATGAATCCCAGGGTCGAGGCCCACATCGTCAGAGTTTTGGAATGAATATGGGAATGAATACCAGGGTCGAGGCCAATGTCGTCAGAGTTTTGGAATGAATCCTATGGTCGAGGCCCACTTTATCAACTCGGTTCGGGAATGGACCACCTCTCATCAACTCAATTCAAAGCAATAGGCAAGTCAAGTGGTAGCTGGCGAGCCAGGTAAGTAAAAATACATTGCATAAACTTTAATAGGATTGCCATTGTCACACACTGCACAAGTCCCATCAAAGTGGGGGCGACTGTATGCACTGCATTTTTGCAGATAAGTCTCTATGATGAGTCTCATACGGAGACAATCCTCTTTAAGTCGTGGAAGCCGCGGGAAACGGACGTCGGAAGGGAAGAGTCAATAATTGACATTTTTGTTGGATTTAATTCGCTAGATTAGCTTCGGGTTCGCTTGTTGGACCTCTGTTTCAAAACACATCCCTAGCCCAAAACCCCTAAGCCATACACCAAGCCCACTAAATGGACCAATCCCACACGCCCAAGGAAACAATAAAGCACACGCACACTCTCCTTCCAAAATACTAAAAAACACATTAAACACATGCATAAATCAAGCCAAATCCCCTTCCTAAATTAAACAAAAATCCCATGGATCCCTTGCCTAATTAAATCAAATCATATCCCTAACTAAAAGAGAAGAAATCAAATTAAATCAAATCACTTCTCTAATTAAAAGATTTTTCCTTATCACATACTAATTAAAAATATCTCCAATTAATGCACAAATCCTTTTCCTTCTCAAACAATGATAGCCCCCATTCCTTTGCCTATAAAAATAACCCTTCACCAACACATTAAAACCCTAGCTCATTCTCACGAAAACACATCAAATAAACCCTAAACTCTCGGAATCATCTCTCTCACCCCACGGCCCTTTCTCTCGGCAACAAACAGCACCCACCAAAATGAATAGCAAGAACAACCCCTTTACGCACTCACCAACCCATTCACGTAAGCCCATTGCCACACGCCCTTCACCACCTACAAATCAACCTTTATCACTAGCCAAATAACCACCCCTCACAGCCCTCATTCACGCCAAGCCACGTGAACCATGCAGCCTACAAATTAGCCCTCATTCACGCCAAGCCACGTGAACCATGCAGCCTACAAATTAACCCTCAAATTCACGTCCCTAGTACAGAAGCCACTCACGCTACCGAACTCAGATCAGCCAGCTCACTCACGCACTTCTCACGAACCTTTAGCACAACCTGCCCGCATTCACCACAAACAGCACTCACAAGCCGCACCCTCACCCACGTAAACAAATCAACACAAAGCACACAGCGCTCACAAGCCCCAAACTGCACCCTAAAACAGCCCCTTAAAACACCCCAAAACAGTGAATAAAACACCCCAAAACAGTCCAAGAAATTGACCAAAAAACAGTGCAAAATCACCCTTGAAAATAGTCCAAAAACCCCATAAAACAGTCCCTGAAAACAGCAGCAAAAACAGAGAAAATAGCAGCCCAAACAGTGAAATAGCGAAGGAAAACGTTGAACAAGTGATCCGGAGGAGTTGCGGAGCATCAACCCTTCCAACGGCCGTGTAACGCGCTTCCGAGAGACTACTTAAGAGGTTAGACCTGAGGGCACCCCTTTTATTTATTATCCTCTATTTTTTATTTTTTTTATTACTTTATTTCACATGAGTATTGTGGATTGGTGCATGATGTGATTTCTGGATGAACGGAATATGTGTTCTCTCTTGCGGTATATCGGAAGGAAACCCGGACGTAAATTCCGTAGCCGAATTCGAATGGACGGCATTGCGGTTTGCACTCGGGATACAATGCCACGTACCACTTGAGAGACACATGTATTTCGTTTCATCCAACCTTGTGTTCGAGCATGATTTAGTCTAGTATGTTATTTATTTCTTAAGCATGATTTAGCCATTAGTACGTATTTCTTTCGCAATAGGAGTTTAATTTACGTTTATGTTTAAGTTGTTATTTATTTTTCGTGTTTGATAATTCAACATGCTCATGAGATTATTGTGTGATATCGTATGCTTGCCGTTATGATGACTTATTTTTAAAGCATGCAAACTTAGAAATAGGATTTATTCTCTTGAATGCAAACTAGGCATAGGTTATTCTTGAATATGTTGCGTAGACCAGTTAAGTTATTGCACAAATCTTTTCATTACAAGTGGCATAAGTAAGAGACCATTCCGAACCCAACAGTTTGAGGTCTTCCCTTGCGAGGGGTGAGTGCGGCCTTAAATCATTTTCCCGGTTCACACCGGGTGGCGACTCCATGTTATTTCTCCAGTTTAGTCCCCTGTGGGCTATTCCGTACTCCCAACTAGGCCGCGAGCCTAGAACATCGTCGTCATTTTCTGTGTCCTACAGTTATGTATCGTCGTCCCCCCATACGCCTATCTGGAACCAGAAGTGCAAATCCATGACTTTGGGGCGTTACCTATCGTCGTCCCCCGAAGCATGCCACTCATGTCCCTGAAATTGGTGGTCTTGGGGCGTTACGTATCACCGTCCCCCAAGCCACAAACTAGAACTGGGGGTGCGGATCTATGCTACCCTCCAAGCTCTGAAACTAGGGTCTATGGGCGTTACGTATCGCCGTCCCCCTAGCACTGAACTACGTGTGCACGTGGTCTCTGTCTGTCAATTCCATAAGTAAGAGCTGAGGTGGGTTTTTCCCTCATGCCTCAAAAATATAAAAAAAATATTGCTGATAAACTTTAAAACCTTTAAATCAAATCTCATTTAACATGTAACTGATAATTAAACAAGGCTAAAGCCCTAAATCTTTTAAAAATAACTCTTAAAATAAATTTAAATTTGAAACAAGTAATTATAAAACCAATTTCCAAGAAAATAAATCTCCACTCCTAGATTTGAAGTCCAGCTAAGTTCCATTCATGTCGCTGGGGGCGAGCACGGCTCCTGTCGAGTATCTATAAAGAATATACGGAGTTAGAATCAGCAGTTATAAAATATAATTTATAATCATATAAAATTCCTTAACCTAATTGGATTACCCCATTAGAACCTTTCTATTCCTCAAATTAATTGTAAAACAATATCCAGACTTGGTTACGCGTCGCATTTCCTAAAGAAAATTGTAATTTTTGATAGTAGCATCGCGACGCGCTAACGCTAAGTTCTTGTACCTCTCTGCCTCGTCGGCATTGCGACGCATCATCATTTTCCAAGGGCAGATTCTGCTTCCTAGTGGCTAGCTCCCAAAATCCAATCCCACACAATCCCAAATCAAATACTACATCTACAACACATCCACAAGCAAATATAATATCTAATTTCTCAATATAACACACTTCTGACACCCAAACACCATCAAATCCCATCATCTTTACTAAATTAACAAACTTGTATAACATGTCTAAAGTTTCCCAAACACCCATTCCTTCAACACAAACCATCCAAACTTCATTATTATCAAGTCATTAACTCACCACAATCATTCAACTACCAAAATAAAAATTATTAAAATTTGGGTTAAGAACCCTTACCTTGATTCAACCATTTTCTTTCTTTCTTAACAATGCTCCAAAATCTCTTTTTTTTTTTTTCCTTTCTTTGAGTTTAGCTTGAGTGGATTACTTTGTTTGGCTTCAATTATTTGACAAGAAAAGTGCAAGTTTCCCTCTCTTTCTCCCTCCCAACCTCACGTCCAGAACCAAAAAAAGAATGGAATAGTGTTTTTCTTTTCTTTTCCTTTTGTCTTATGATTATTTCTCTTACTAAAAAAAATATATTCTAGAAAAGTGTATAAGTTTCAATTAAATGGGCCTTGGGCTCTCTTTCTCTTATTTTAATTGATTATTGGGCTTAGGCTTATTTCTTCATTCTTTTCTTTTATTTGGTTGTTGGGCTTTGAAGAAATCCAAGAAAGAAAATTGGGTTTGATTTTTGAGTGCATGTCCGTTATTTCAAAATCAATTCCAGAAATTATTTACTAGCCTGGAAAAGAAATTCCCTACGCGTCACTGTTCAAACTAAAATATTTAGGGTTATTACAAGATGACAGTCACGTCACCGATCTATTTAGATCATATCTCCGCCTGTTCGTTGGGTATGGATTGATGCTCAGTATATCCTGTGTGTATCAAGATAGGACCTGTCAGCTCTGTGTACAGAGCATAGGTATTCAATATGGAATTAGCAATCTGTTAAATCCATGGGCCCGTGGTACACTATAGAAATCAGTTCTAAGTGTTATTTGAGGGATTTCTAATAGAAACGTCGATG
Source organism: Zanthoxylum bungeanum (assembly GCA_019454045.1). NCBI lineage: Eukaryota > Viridiplantae > Streptophyta > Magnoliopsida > Sapindales > Rutaceae > Zanthoxylum > Zanthoxylum bungeanum. The sequence continues at coordinate 165,240 of SKCR01034503.1, forward strand.
TGATTATATCTATAGAGATTTGACGTTTGTATTTATATCTCTGGATTAATCCGGATACTTGTGATGGAGGGATTATACGTATGCAGTGACCTCGACATGTATGATTCAGTGAGTTTATCTGTGTTCATCATAATTTACGGGTGGGTGAATTATGGACACGAAATTTGATTTCGTGACGGATATGCCTTAATCTAGAGAGTCTCACTAATGAAATATACTCGTATGGCATTATGGCAACTATTATGAAAATTACTGATTATTTATAATCGTTTAACAGTTAAACAAAAAATACATGCGGTCGGGACCCAACGGTTATTTGAAATTGGAAAAATTCATTTTCCGCGCTCTGCTGCGCAAACCCGTAATTCCTTAAAAAAACCTAACAAAAATGGTATCAGAGCGAGTCTGATTCTGGAACCCCGATATATGATTATGCCTTTAAAATTCAATGTTGACTTTAATATTGACTTTAATGCATGCATGTGTTTATTTAATTTGATTAAATAAAGTAAAAAAATCATTGCGGAAAATCCCTATTTAAATAAGGTTTCAAATTTAATATATATATGATGCATATTAATTGGTTTGTCTTGTCAATACCGCTTATCGATAAATTTTCTACGACTATATCCGAGAACGTGCCAAAACTATGAGGATATGGCCGGTAGAAATTTATCTCTACCGAATATATTTGATATTAGGTGAATTCAAGCGAAAGCGGAATCCTCAACGTGCCAAAGCTGTCAAAGTTTCGCAACGAGAAACGACTAGGACCAAAAACCCAGGAGTGACTATTGAGTGATTGACAATGAGTTGTCTACCTAATGAATATACGTAGGTGAGAACGTGCCAAAGCTGTGAGCTGAAATATATTCATGGGGTCCACATTTCACTATTATGTTATATTTGATTATCGCATGTTTTGTATACTGTTTGGGGATTACAGTTTTGCATGAAATAGTGGGAGGGGCATTTTTAGATTAAAAATCCATGATCTAATTAATGCTTTATGATATATTATGAAACTATTTTATCTTTTATCTGCTTATTGCTTACCGTTGATTCGCTGTCTATTTGATAGATTTGCGATGGCGGCACTTCCAACCAATCATTTTGCTCGTATGCTAGATACGAATAAGCTAAAAGGCGCTGAGAACTTTGCGGATTGGGATATGGATTTGAGGATTTTCCTCAATTTCGAGAAGTTGGGGTATATTTTGGATGGTCCATTACCACTTGCTATATCACCATATGCATCTCCTGAAGAACATGAGACTTTCCAACGATGGAAGGATGATGATTTAAGGGTTAAATCATTCATCATGAGTTCTCTTTCTTCTGAGCTTAAGAAGACTTATTTTGAGATGCATGATGCATATAGCATGATGACACAACTTCGTGAATTGTTCATGAACCAGGAACATGTCATGGTTCATAGAGTTTCGATGGAACTGTTCCATTCCAAACTTGAAGAGGGGCGGGCTGTGAGCCCACATGTACTTCATTTGATCGATCTGATCGAGCAATTAAGGTGCCAGGATTTCCCTCTCAATGAAACTCTAGGTCGTAGTGTCATTCTCGATTCACTCCCGGTGTCATATCGCCAGTTTGTAATGTACTTCAACATGAACAGGATTCACTATTCTTACCGTGAGTTGCATAGGATGCTTCTCACAACAGATGAACATTTAAGGAAGAGAGTTCCGACTCGCCTTCCAAAACCCACTTCACTTTCCGCTTCTTCCCAATCCAAGGTGAAGGGGAAAAAGACAATAGGAAAGAAAAAAAATGGTTTCAATATTCCTCCGCAAGGTAAGACGGCGAAGCCTAAGAGAGCTTTTGAAGACAAGTGCCACCACTGCCAGAAAATTGGGCACCAGAAACGTAACTGCCCGAACTTTCTCGCACAACTAAGGAAGGAAATAGCATCGACATCAGGTACTTTTATTTTTCCTATTATCGATATCTCATTGGCTTGTGAAGCTATGACATATAATTGGATTTTGGATTCTGCTTGTCCTATTCACATTTGCAATATGTTGCAGGTGCTGATGGGAAGTAGACGGCTGAAATCTGGGGAGATGCAGTTGCGATTCGGAATTGGCGACTCTCTGGATGCAGTTGCAGTGGGCATATATAAGATTCCCTTAGCCAGTGGGAAAATTTTGTTAAATGACTGCTATTTTTTGCTAGGATGTGTGGCGAATATTATGTCCCTTTTTATATTAGATACTAAATGTTATAATGTAAATATTAAGAATCGTTCTTTGTATTTATATGATAGTAATGATATTATGATCTTTTGTTGTCCAAACGAGCATGGTCGTTATATATTGCGTACCTCAAAAGATATCTTTAATACTGGAATAAATAAATGTAAACAATCTGATATAAATAATACTGAACTTTGGCATATGCGGTTAGGTCATATAGGCGTGAAACGCCTAACCCAATTGGTTAAGAATGGTTTGATACATGATCTCACCATTGAACCTTATCCAACTTGAGAATCTTGTATTCGGGTAAAATGACCAAAGCCTCATTTTCGGGTGTGGGACACTGTGCCACTGACATATTGGAACTCGTACATTCTGATGTATGTGGTCCAATGATTCAATATGCTTATAGTGGTTTTTCTTACTTCGTCACCTTTACATATGATCTGTCACGATACGATTATGTCTATTTGATGAGATATAAATCGGAAACCTTTGAAAAGTTCAAAGTTCAAAGAATTCTGAAATGAAGTTGAAAAACAAACTGGTCAATATATTAAATGCCTTCGATCTGATCGAGGAGGTGAATATATGAGTGGAGAGTTCACTGATTATTTAAAGGAGAATGGGATTGTCGCTCAATATACTCCTCCAGGTACTCCGCAACATAATGGAGTATCAGAGAGGAGAAATCAGACTTTATTGGACATGGTCCGATCGATATTGAGTTATACAGATTTACCCTATTATTTATGGGGTTATGCTCATTTAACTGCCGCACATCTTTTGAACAAGATTCCTTCCAAGGTTGTTCCTACGACTCCATATGAGATATGAACCGGTAGGAAACCGAATCTTAGTTATGTTAAGATTTAGGGGTGTCATGTATACGTCAGGATGGCTCAGCTATTAGTGTTCCTAGTACATGCCAAGGATCTCTAAGATGATTTGTGTGTGAATAAATCAATGAGAGTTGCGGAAATACTAACATTGACCAAGTGAGTTTCAAGACTTTTTCTTTGTATTTCGGAAGCTTCAAGCTTTCTTTGTTGTTCCAAACTCAGGGGTGATTTTCCCTATCACCATTTTTTGACTCCTTAATGTGCTAGCAAGTAGAAATTTTACAACAAATTCCATGGAGAGTAGAGAGGCTCGCGATTTTTGGCTTGGAGGAGATAATGAATAGTACATTTTTCATTTCCAAAATCTAATACAAAATGTTGACTTTCAAAGTTACTTTAAGTTGGTTTGGATTGTGTGTTGTAAAAGCAATCCAAGCTTTACACAACCTTTAACAACTTCCATCACATGTCAAACATGTTGATGTAAGTCAAGTGGGTCCCACCACTTTTAAATTCCAAATTTAAGTCGAACAACTCAACACGCAACTTCGCTCAGGATGGCTCAGCTGTTAGTGTTCCTAGAACATGCCAAGGATCTCTAAGATGATTTGTGTGTGAATAAATCAACGAGAGTTGCGGAAATACTCACATTGACCGGATGAGTTTCAAGACTTTTTCTTTGTATTTCGGAAGCTCCAAGCTTTCTTTGTTGTTCCAAAATCAAGGGTGAGTTTCCCTATCACCATTTTTTGACTACATAATGTGCTAGCAAGTAGAAATTTTGCAACAAAATTCCATGGAGAGTAGAGAGGCTCACAGTTTTTGGCTTGGAGGAGAGAATGAATAGTATATTTTTTATTTCCAAAATCTAATACAAAATGTTGACTTTCAAAGTTACTTTAAGTTGGTTTGGATTGTGTGTTGTAAAAGCAATCCAAGCTTTACACAACCTTTAACAACTTCCATCATATGTCAAACATGTTGATGTAAGTCAAGTAGGTCCCACCACTTTTAAATTCCAAATTTAAGTTGAACAACTCAACACACAACTTCACTCATGATGGCTCAGCTGTTAGTGTTCCTAGAACATGCCAAGGATCTCTCAGATGATTTGTGTGTGAATAATTCAAAGAGAGTTGCGGAAATACTCACACGCAACTTCGCTCGGGCCCGAGTTCATTAATTTCGAATTAAACGAATTTATCGTTGCGACGCAATTATATCCAATTTAATTAAATAAGAATGCCTCGCAATATTATTACGAAAGTCGCTTATGAATTAATTTTAAATTGATTCGTTCACCCGAATTAAAATCCAATTTTAATTCCGTTTTGAAATCTAATTTCAATTAATATATCCAATATATTATTTAATCAATTAATTCCAAATTAATCGCGTTCTCTCCTCTCGACAAATTTAATCCCAGATAAATTCTCGACGTAATTAATCTTAGATTAATTCTTTCTCTGATAATTAATCCCAGATTAATTCTTTCCGTAATTAATCCCAGATTAATTTTCTCTTTCTTAATTAATCCCAGATTAATTATGTTCGAGTCAAATATCATCGGTGAATCTTTGGGAAGTGACCCAAGAGATCCATGGATATGTTGGGAGTAAATACGGTCATCGGACTATCCGGACACGTGCGTATCCGGTACCACATTCTTACCGATTTACAAGACATGGTTGGCTTCTAGGAAAACATCATGCCTACCCAATTCTCCAAAAATATTCAATGAAGAATATATAATCTATATCAGGCGTAGTATACTAAGTATTGTGTATTACGATCCAATATCGGATGTCACTTGCTAGGCCTAGGGCTGGAATTGTGTCTGCCCCGTATGAAGCATATATCGGATCACTGGCAACTAGTCTCTATAATCGGATAATCATGACCTAGTCATATTATCCCAATGACTGCAGTAATTAAGAGTATTAGTTTCGTATCCTGCGTGATCATCATCTCCATATGACTGAAGTGATACTTCCATCTTGACATCACACCCAATATACTATGTTTCTCAGTATACTCAGAAGAGGCGTACACAGAAACTGTTAAAGCCCCGGACGACCAAAACCAAAGCGTATCGATTGTTGCAAGTATTAGCGATGCAAGTCTCAAGTTAAGGAGTAAATCTTTGGTGCAACAGTGGTACCACGTCATCCATGCAACAAGCCAATCACCTTTTGCCACGCGTGTTAAAAAGTCAAAGAACAACTAAAAAATAGGAAGAAAATTAAATATGTTATTTTTTAATTGGTTGGTGGTACCATGTCATCCATACCACTGTTTCACCAAAGATTTACTCCAGGTTAAGACCAAATACACCTACCATGATTCAGATTCCCATAGACACATAGTCATACTAATAATGGGATTCCGATGGGTCTATCTAGAGCGAAGCTGTTCCCGTACCATCGAAAAACAGAACCTCCTATCACACTTGCATAAGTATCTAATACTTAAATATATGAGAACTATGTCGTTACGCTTCCATAACGCGCACAAGTGCAATACTAGCATATTCTGCATTATCGATGTCCAGTCTCGATAATACTACGACTATGGATATTTATTGATTAAACCTTTCATGGATTAATATTGTCTCATGTCTTATTAATCTGGTGCTAATCATATGGACTTTTATCATTTATATATCCAAGTAATCTAATTACAAAATGATAAAAGAACAATTTCCTTTGTCACATAGTTAATTTTGTACATGAACACCATGTTCTTTACAAAATAGTGATACTATGGGGTCATAATTGTCCAACACTCTCCCACATGGCCTATAGCCAATCACTCAAGTGTCCAACAACTGAACTATGTACGGGTCGCTCATGATTATGATGAGATATCGCTTTCGTCAGTGGATTTACAAGGTTATAATCTCATGCGATTTATTCGATCATCACATTGCCATGATGTATGATCTCACGAATCAGAGAAAACCATTTGAAGTACTTACTTGGATCATTGATGAGACCATAATTATTTAGCTTGTGTTGTAGCCCAGCTCAGCTGCTAACAGAACTACTCCTAATCTAATTAGGAATTTTATAGATCCAAAATGCTTCTTTTGCTGCCTCAGCTACAGCAATATAATCTGCTTTTGTTGAATCGGCAACAGTATCTTGCTTGGAAGATTTCCAGCTCACTGTTCCGTTGTTCAAATGAAATATGTACCCTTATTGCGACTTATAGTCATCTTTATCGGTTTGGAAACTTGCAATGGTGAACCCAGTCACCTCAAGTTCTCCTTCTCCATATCTTTAAGAAAGCATCATTAGTTCGTCTAAGATACTCAAGGATGTTCTTTACATCATTCCAGTGACCATCACCTGCATCGGCCTGATTGTGACTCTACATGCTCAAAGCATATGAGACACCAAGTCACGTACGTGTTTGTCACAGTACGAGCTCTTGGAGAGTACCAACAACTCTTAGATCTATCCTAGTAGATCCTTATTCCTAGAATAAAGGTTGCCTCTCCCAAGAATTTCATGGAGAATTTTAATGAAAGCCAAGCTTTCACCGATTGTGATATGGGAATGTTATTGCTAAGAAGCAATACATCATCAATGTATAGGACAATCATTATCAGTTCGCTCCCACTAACCTTCTTATATACACAAGAATCATCATCGTTTTGAATGAAACTATATACCATTATGATCTCATCAAAACGTTGTTTCCAAAAACGCAATGCTTGCTTCAATCCAAAAATGGATCGAATTAACTTGCAAACCTTGTTTGCATGTTTTGGTACGACAAAACCGTCAGGCTGTTGTAAACATCCTCCAAAAGGTTTTTGTTAAGGAAAGCGGTTTTGACATCCATTTGCCATATTTCATAATCAAAATATGCAGTAATAGTAAGCATTATCCGAATGGATTTAATCATTGCAACAGGTAAAAGGTTTCATCGTAATCAATACCATGTTGATGACGATACCCTTTTTGCTACAAGCCTAGCTTTGTACATTTGTATGTTGCCATCAATGTTTCTCTTCAACATAAAGACTCACCAATAGGCACAAAGCCTTCTGGTACATCAACTAGTATCCAAACTTGGTTGATATACATGGAATCCATTTCGGACTTCATGGCAGTTTGCCATAAATCGGAGTCGATACCTTGTATCGCTTCCTCATACGTAGTCAGCTCATCTTCCTCAATAAGATTGTTATCTATATGAGTTGATATCAGAAACCCACACCTCTAAGGTTGTTTTCTGACTCTCTCCGACCTACGCGGTTCTTGTGTATTAGAAGATTATGGAACAATCTCATCCTTGATGAACTGTTCCTGTTCCGTCAGGGGATCCGTGCCAGGAATAGTATCACTCTGATTTTCATCGAGTTCTACTTCCTCCCACTTACCACAACATTTTGGAATTCCTTTAAGGAAAACCGCGTGGTGAGCAACAAATATCTTTGTTCTCTTGTGAGTGGTGGAATTGGTTTCCATAGGATAACCAATTACAAATATGCCAAGGATCTCTAAGATGATTTATGTGTGAATAAATCAAAGAGAGTTGTGGAAATACTCACATTGACCGGATGAGTTTCAAGACTTTTTCATTGTATTTCGGAAGCTCCAAGCTTTCTTTCTTGTTCCAAACTCAATGGTGAGTTTCCCTATCACCATCTTTTGACTTCTTAATGTGCTAGCAAGTAGAAATTTTGCAACAAAATTCCATGGAGAGTAGAGAGGCTCACGGTTTTTGGCTTGGAGGAGAGAATGAATAGTATATTTTTGATTTCCAAAATCTAATACAAAATGTTAACTTTCAAACTTAGTTTAAGTTGGTTTGGATTGTGTGTTGTAAAAGCAATCCAAGTTTTACACAACCTTTAACAACTTCCATCACATGTCAAACATATTGATGTAAGTCAAGTGGGTCCCACCACTTTTAAATTCTAAATTTAAGTCGAACAACTCAACACGCAACTTCGCTCGGGCCCAGGTTCGTTTAATTTCGAATTAAATGAATTTTTCGTTGCGACGCAATTAAATCCAATTTAATTAAATAATAATGCCTCGCAATATTATTACGAAAGTCGCTTACGAATAAATTCTAAATTGATTCGTTCACCCGAATTAAAATCCAATTTTAATTCCATTTTGAAATCTAATTTCAATTAATATATCCAATATATTATTTAATCGATTAATTCCAAATTATTCGCATTCTCTCCTCTCGATGAATTTAATCCCATATAAATTCTCGACGTAATTAATCCCAGATTAATTGTTGCCGTAATTAATCCCAGATTAATTGTTGCCGTAATTAATCCCAGATTAATTTTCTCTCTATTAATTAATCTCATATTAATTATGTTCGAGTCAAATATAATCGGTGAATCTTCGGGAAGTGACCCAAGAGATCCCTAGATATGTTGGCAGTAAATACGGTCATTGGACTATCCGAACACGTGTGTACCCGGTACAATGTTCTTACCGATTTACAAGACATGGTTGGCTTCTAGCAAAGCACCGTGCCTACCCAATTCTCCAGAAATATTCAACGAAAAATATATAATCTATATTAGGCGTAGTATACTAAGTATTGCGTATTATGATCCAATATCGGATGTCACATGCTAGGCCTAGGGCTGGAATTGTGTCTGCCTCGTACGAAATATATATCAAATCACTGGCAACTAGTCTCTATAATCGGATAATCATGACCTAGTCATATTATCCCGATGACTGCAGTACTTAAGAGTATTAGTTATGTATCCGGCATGATCATCATCTCCATATGACTGAAGTGATACTTCCATCTTGACATCACACCCAATACACTACGATTCCCAGTATACCCAGAAGAGGCGTACACAGAACCTGTTAAAGCCTCGGACGACCAAAACCAAAGCGTACTGATTATCGCAAGTATTAGCGATGCAAGTCTCAGGTTAAGACCAAATACACCTACCATGATTCGGATTCCCATATACACATTTTCATACTACCAATGGGATTCCAATAGGTCTATCCAGAGCGAAGCTGTTCCCGTACCATCGGCAAACAGAACCTCATATCACACTTGCATAAGTATCCAATACTTAAATATATGAGAACTATGTCGTTAAGATTCCATAACGCGCATAAGTACAATAATAGCCTATTCCGCATTATCGATGTCTAGTCTCGATAATACTATGACTAGGGATATTTAATTATTAAACCTTTCATGGATTAATAATGTCTCATATCTTATTAATCCGGTACTAATCATATGGACTTTTATCATTTATATATCCAAGTAATCTAATTACAAAATGATAAAAGATCAATTTTCTTTGTCACATAGTTAATTTTGTACAAGAACACCATGTTCTTTACAAAATAGTGATGCTATGGGGTCATAATTGTCCAACATCAGTAAGATAAGCTTTTACCTCGAGGGCAGAAGTTTAGGTTTGTTGGATATCCTTCAAATACGAAACGATATTTGTTCTATGATACCGAGCATCGAAATGTGTTCTTAGCTCGCTTCGCAAAATTTCTAAAAATTGAATTTTTGGATGAAGGTGGTGATCATAGACAGCTTGAACTTGGTGAAGTACAATTTGGAACCAACGAACTAATGGAGGAACCTATAGTTCAAGAAGATGGAGAACCTTCAACACACATACTCTGTAGGTCACAAAGGGTATCTAGACCTCCTGAACACTTGTATTTGATACAAGAATAGGGTCTCGATGTTCTCTTAATTGAAGAGATTGACCATTTTACCTATAGAGAATCGATGATGGAAATCGGCTCCGTGAAGTGGCAAGACGCCTTGAAATCCGAGATGGACTCAATGTATGAGAATCAAGTTTGGAACTTGGTTCTGCTTCCCGAAGGAATTGTTCCTATCGGTTGTAAATGTATTTTCAAGTGAAAGCGCGGGCCCGATGGAAAGGTTGAAACCTTTAAAGCCCGACTGGTAGCTAAAGGTTACTCGCAGTGACCTGGTGTCGACTACGATGAAACATTTTCTCCAATTGCAATGCTAAAGTCCATCAGGATTTTGTTGTCAATTACCGCGTATCATGATTACGAGATTTGGCAAATGGATGTCAAAATGGCTTTTCTAAATAGATTTCTTGATGAAGAAATTTATATGGAACAGCCGGAGGGTTTTGCATCCAGTGAGAACTCGGGCATGGTATGCAAGCTAAAGAAGTCCATTTATGGACTTAAACAGGCTTTACGAAGTTGGAATCTTCGATTCGATGAGATAATCAAATTGTCTGGTTTTCTCAAGAATTCATAAGAATCATGTGTGTATCAGAAGGCTAGTGGGAGTATGGTGGTATTTTTAATTCTCTATGTTGATGACATCCTTATCATTGGGAATTATATAGGGATGATGCAAGGCGTCAAAGCTTACCTTTGTAAGAATTTCTCCATTAAGGACCTGGGTGAAGTTTTTATGTCTTAGGCATAAAACTCTAAATAGATGGAGAAATGAAGCTTATTGGGTTATCCCAATCAACGTACTTAGATAAGATCTTTGAGCGGTATAATTTTGGTAACTGTAAGACAGCAAACATACCGTTCAGACCTGGCTTACCTATTTCGAAGAAGATGTGTTCGCAAACAGAAGATGAGAAGATTAGAATATCTAATCAACCTTATGCCTCGTGTTTAGGCAGCATCGTGCATGCCATGTTATGTACTAGGCCTAATATCAGCTTCGCAGTTAGTGTGATGAGCAGATATCATTCCAATCCAGGAAATGACCATTGGATGGCCATTAAACATATCCTCAAGTATCTTAAAGGTACTAAGGATAAGTTTATAATCTATGGAGGAAATGAACTGCAAGTTATTGGGTATACGTATTTCGTTTTCCAATCGGATCCTGATGATAGAAAGTCTACATCAGGATTCGTGTTTACCCTTAATGGAGGTGCAGTTTGTTGGAAGAGTTCTAAACAGGGGTCGACAGCTGATTCCACCACAGAGACAGAATATATTGCAGCTTCTAAAGCTGCAAAGGAAGCTGTTGGGTGAGGAACTTTATCACAGAATTGGGAGTAGTCCCAAGTATCGAGAATCTGATTCTGTTAAACTGTGATAATATTGGAGCCATTGCGCAAGCAAAAGAACCAAGGGCGCACCAGAAGTCGAAGCATGTGGAATGAAAGTAACACAACATTCGAGAGATTATGTGCAAGGTACCGAGTGAAGATAATGTAGCAGACCCGCTTACGAAAGCCATACCTCCGAATTTATTTGATAAACATGTGGAGTCGATGGGTATTAGATATTATCGATATTGGCACTAGAGCAAGTGGGAGATTTTGTTAGGGTTGGTGTTCTGAGCGCCAATTTTATTATGTATTTCCTTGTAAATACTTATGTAACATTTTATTATGAATAAAATGAACAGTTTCTTTTATATAACTTCTTCTTTAATATGTAAAGACGTAACCGACCTTAGAATGATTAGTTATGATACTGTTACAAAAGTGTTGCAACTGACATTGAGTTGTATCATAACGTTGTCATTCTTTGAATGTTCCCGGTCAAGGTTTACACTACTTGGTCAGTAAAGTAAACCCGTTGAGACTGGTACATGTCGTATATTGGAATCTTGGATTCCGATGGTTTCTCAGTGAATCATGAGTCTTGGAGACTCGTATAGACGTGTAGGTGTTTATAGCGGATAAACACTGAACGACTCACCGAAGATTCTTAATGGATGGTACACCAACGACAATAAGAATCTTCTCGGGTTGAGTGAGCATTATGATTCTTTGACTTGAGATACCACTGTGGATATCTGAGTTATCCTTCACACTTAGATGGCAGTCACGTCATCGATCTATTTAGATCAGACCTCCGCATGTTCGTTGGGTGTGGACCGATGCTCAGGATATCATGTGTGTATCAAGATAGGATCCGTCAGCTTTGTGTATAGAGCATATGTATTCAATATGGAATTAGCAATCTGTTAAATCCATATGCCCGTGGTACACTGTAGAAATCAGTTCTAAGTTTTTGAGGGATTGCTAATAGAAATATCAACGTGATTATATCTATAGAGATTTGACTTTTGTATCTATATCTCTGGATTAATCCGGATACCTGTGACGGAGGGATTATACGTATGCAGTGACCTCGACCTGTATGATTCAGTGAGTTTATATGGGTTCATCATAATTTACGGGTGGGTGAATTATGGACACCAAATTTGATTTCGTGATGGATATGCCTGAATCTAGAGAGTTTCACTAATGAAATATACTCGTAGAGCACTAGGACAACTGTTATGAATAATACTGATTATTTATAACTCGTTTAACGGTTAAACAAAAAATACATGCGGTCAGGACCTAACGGTCATTTCTAAAATTAATGTGTATTTTATTTAATACTTGATTTTATTAAATACATATTAATAAAATATCAAATTGTGATATTTGACTTATATCATTAATATATGTATTTGAGATATTTAATGTAAATATAATACATATATTTAAGATATTTGTATTTAATTATTTAATTATATAAATCTTATATGTTTAATTTAATTAAATTAACAAATAACTTATGACATGATTTAGCTTTATTCAAGTTTGGAAATGGCATGATGCCATTGGAACACATTTTTTGTTTGCTTTATTATTAGATAAGTGTTATCTTTTATTAAGTAAAATGTGTACCAATCAAAATAAAACAAATTGTAAAAAAATCTTTATTCTTTTTTTTCCCATTATTCTTGGCAATTTGGTGAAAAATACATAAGAAATTTTTCGTTTGTTTTTTCATGACTTAGACAATTTCAACCAAAGTTTACAAAGTGAGTTGAGAGTTTTTGAAAGAAAATCAAAAGAAGAAAGCTTATTTTGGAAAAATTATGTAAGTATTATTCCAATTTTTTCAAGATAGAAATTGTTTCTATTAATCTTATCTTCAATTGTGTTGCTAAGATTAATCTCTCTACTCTTAAGTTTGTAATTGAATTTGTTGGAAGCTTGTTTGAGGATGTTATGCATGTATAATTAATTTATTTGCTTATTAGTGTAATTAAGCTTAATAAATTAATTAGAAAATTAAAGTTGTCATTCTAGAGTTAATTAGTCATTCATAATTAACCTAGAATTTTTCTTGATTAATTTCATGATGGTGAGACTTGATTGATGTGGTAATTGGAAGATTAAAGTATTGAATTTTGTCAATTTAATGTAAATTGCCCAATTTGAGTAATTTATGAAATTAGGGTTCTTAACCCATTAAAATTTTGGGACTTTTCATATATATGATATAATTTGATGTATATTTGATGTATGTCTAATTTGGGATTGATTGGATTTGATCTTGATGTGTTTTGAACAAATTGGGTCAAATTACAATTAATGAAATATCTGGGCTGTTTCTGTAATTCTGGAAATTTCTGGGCATTTTCAGAAATTCTGGAAAGTTTCTGGTTTATGTTGCAAATTGTAAAAACTTATTTTGGGATTGATTTGGAATCAATTAAATATGTAATTGACATAATTAAGCACCAAAATAATTAATTTGCAAAAGTTTGGGGTAATTTGGTAATTAAAAGAAATATGATTTCTTGGGTTAAATTTCATATTTTAAGTATTGGTTAATTAAATAAATAAGTTTATTTAATTGTTCCAAGAAAAATTTTGAAATCGGAAAAATTCGTTTTCCGCGCTCCACTGCACAAACCCGTAACTCCTTATAAAACCCCAACACTTATACGGTGTGATCATATAGAACTGGACCTAGATAGAAATGAATTTCTGATAATATCCGTTAAATAAAGAAATTCATTTCAATCTACTAGATGGTCATATATGGATTGATCTGAGTTCTGAGTATATTACGAACTCCTGCATGACAAGTTATGTCCTTTGATTTACAAAGGTAAAGTTGGTGTAGAAATCCCGACCAATAGCTACATACTTTGTGCACAAGGTTTGATGTGTGGCTGTGGACGTTTTACATAGATATGGAGTTCACTCCTTACAAGAAGTAGAATGGTATCTTCCTTAAGAGTTGATTCAGTACTTGAATGATTAGAGTGCTCAAGTCTTTCTATTACGAATAGAAAAATAAATATTCATAATAGTTATGAATAAATCGTTTATTAGAGAATCAATGGTACTTGAGGTAAAAATAATTAGAGGGTGATATTAGATATTTTGACCCCGCTCTAATTATGAGATACTTGTGAATGGTCAATCCTCATGTAATGACTATATCGATGGATACGAAGTAGTTCGGATTATATACATATTTACGGCAATGAGAGTGTATATTTAGGTTTTTAGTGGAATAACCTAAAATTAATAATTCAGAATATATTTAGTGGAATAACCATATTGATCGTGTAATATAACAATAAACTTCTATTCGAATCAAGATGTGGACGGTAAAAACCCACTATCAACACTAAGCCTTCCCTTTTATCAGTGATACTCAGCTGTAATTTTTAATTTTTATCCATGGGATTAAGGATTAAGCTAATATGGTCCAAAGTTTCAAGACGTTTCGTTTCTGTTCTACAATCTATCCTTTTTTAAATATTTGTCTTTTCCATTTAGACTCATTGGAAATTAACCTCAAGCACTAGTAAATTATTGTTTCTTTTTCCCCCAATCACTTTATATATGTGCAAGAAATAAAACTTTTAATGTTTTCAATAAAATGTTCTCTAATATTTATCTATAGGTTCAAGACTTGTTTCTCTATGTACAATCTGTAATATTATTGCCATGGGCATGTATGTATCTAAGGCTGCTTGTGTATTGTTTGCAAATAAATTCCCACTATAGCCATAACTTCAAAATAATAATAATAATAATAATAATTCATTGTCAAAATAGAATAATTCAAAATCGAATCGAAACCTATCATTAAGGTACCCTATTTAATAAGTTTGGCTCCGATTCTAAAATTTTGGAACTGAAATTTTTAGAATAGATTTTGGTTCCAAATGAAATATGAATCTAAATCGATTTTGTTTTTATTTAACTAGCCACAAGTGTTTCAATAAAAAAAAAATAATAAATAAATAAATAAAAATTAGACTTACGTAGCCCATGCCTTCCAAGATAATTTGGTCCCATTATTTATTTATTTATTTTTAGATAAATCTAACACTAACCTAATTCATTTTCCCCGTGATGTGAGGGATTCAAATCTCAGACGTCTTATTTTCAATAATGAGATTTTATCAACTAAATTAATTTGCCCAACAGTTTGGTTTCTAGAAAAAAGTATAAATTGTCGAACTTTAGTGGCGAAACACTTACATGTGCCTGGCCCACTAGTTTAGGTGGGGCCATGTGAGCAATATGGGTCCAGTGAGTCCATAATTAATAATTTAAATTAAAAAGTTATCTTAAAACCTGGCGCACCTACTCTGCTATCTACTTAACTGGTGCTTTAGGCGCATTTAAGCGTTTCTCACCTTATATTATTGAATAGGGAATTTATTTTTGATTTGTGTTTTGTATTGACATGTTATTTTTTCATTAACGGTATTAAATCAATGATGATGTCGGAAGGATCTTTTTCTTAAATTACTGTATTATAATGGCTCCTTAATAAAAATTATAAAAGTTATGATATGTAGTGATATTATTAGAATTCCTTAGTAGTGTAGAGATAATCTCAAAAAAATTAATTAATAATAATAATTTTCATTTTATTAATAATAAATGGTTCTCGATATTCTTTTCCAGATTTTTTAATAAGAGAATTCCTACAAAGTTCTCCTTCTACAACCAAAAAAATAGTCGCTTCTTCTACAAGAGTTCCAAACCAACTAGAGGGTGTATTCAATTGAGATTTTAAAAGACTATTTTTAAATAAATAAGTCCAATATATTTTAAAAGACATTTAAAAAATGTAATGAGTTATAAGATTTTATGAGATTTCTTTTAATCAAGATTTTTTACATATTAGATTTTAAAAAACTTATTTCAAAAGAATTTGTAAGATTTGAAAGGACCACATATAGATTTTTTTTTACCTTTTTATAACCAATATTATATGGAATGAAACCATAAATAAAATAAAAAATTAATGAAAGGCAATTGGTTCAAGCTGTGGACATTTACATCAACAACAACAGAAAATTGGATCATATGAAATGGAATCATAAATAAAAACAAACATTCAAAATCGTAAATTAATGAAAAAGATAACAAAGAAATGATAATTTTAATAAAGAAAAGCAAAAGCTAATATTATTCAATGTTAATATATTACAAATAACATAATGTACTAAATTAGTAAGCTATTAATATATTTAAAAGATTATTAACTGAACTCACTTTCAAGTAATCTTTCCATATTTCATCACTAGCAGTGAACGTCTTTGCTAGAGTTGTTACGCATAAACTTACACATCTTATTATATTTTTTCTTAAACCACTTCTTTCGGCTCAAGTAATGATTATATATTTTTGGGAACCAAATTTTTGCATTAAGACGATGAAGTTGTTGGACAATTATGACTCATAGCGTCACTATTTGTAAAAGACATTGTGGTTTTTGTACAAATTAACTATGTGACAATGGAAATTGCATTTTATCATTTTGTAATTTGATTACTTAAATATATAAATGATAAAAGTCCTTATGATTAGTTCCGGGTTGTTAGATATGAGACAATATCAGTCTATAAAGGTTTAATCATTAAATATCCCTAGTCTTAGTATTATTGAGATTGGACATCGATAATGCGGAATAGACTAGTATTGCACTTGTGCGTGTTATGGAAGTGTAACAACATAGTTCTCATATATTTAAGTATTGGATACTTATGCAAGTGTGATTGGAGATTGTGTTT
This sequence comes from Zanthoxylum bungeanum, assembly GCA_019454045.1. NCBI lineage: Eukaryota > Viridiplantae > Streptophyta > Magnoliopsida > Sapindales > Rutaceae > Zanthoxylum > Zanthoxylum bungeanum. Next base: position 182,128 of record SKCR01034503.1, read on the forward strand.
ACCGATGGTACGGAAACAGCTTCGCTCTGGGTAGACCCCTCGGAATCCCATTGGTAGTATGACTATGTGTCTATGGGAATCCGAATCAGGGTAGGTGTATTTGGTCTTAACCTAAGACTTACATCGCTAGTACTTGCAACAATCAATACGCTTTGGTTTTGGTCGTCGGGACTTTAACAGGTTCTGTGTACGCCTCTTCTGGGTTTATTGAGAATCGTAGTGTATTGGGTGTGATGTCAAGACGGAAGTATCACTTCAGTCATAAGGAGATGATGATCACGCAGGGATATAGAACTGGTACTCTAATGGGTTGCAACCATCAGGATAATATGACAAGGTCATGATTATCCAGATTAAATAGACTAGTTGTTTGTGATCTGATATATGCTTCGTACGGGGCATACATTTTTCTAGCCCCAGGCCTTGCATGTGACATCAGATATTGGATCGAAATACGCAATACTATGTATACTACGCCTGACATAGATTATATATTCCTTTAAGAATATTTCTGGAGAATTGGGTAGGCACGACGCTTTGCTAGAAGCCAACCATGTCTTGTAAATCTGTAAGAACGTATTACGAATATGAAACTTATATGTGGCATTGTCGTCTGAGACACATTAACAAGACTCGCATATCCACACTTTCGAAGAGTGGGTACTTGGACGGATTTGATCCAAATTCATATGATGTCTGCGAATCTTGTTTATTAGGCAAAATGCCTAAATCACCTTTTAACGGTAAAAGTGTACGTGCCACCGAACTGTTAGCCCTCGTTCATAGTGACGTATGTGGGCCCATGTCTAGCCATACTTCGTAAACTTTATGGATGATACATCGCGTTATGGTTATGTGTATCTTATGTGACACAAGTCGGAAACCTTTGAGAAATTCAAAGAGTTTCGACACGAAGTAGAAAAACAGACGGGCAAAAGTATTAAGACATTACGGTCGGACCATGGTGGCGAATACTTAAGCAATGAGTTTCTTGATTACTTGAAAGAATATGGTATTCTTTCACAATGGACTCCTCCCGGAACACCACAATTAAACGGTGTGCCTGAACGGAGAAACCGAACTTTGTTAGACATGGTAAGGTCTATGATGAGTCGCACAGAGCTACTTTTTTCCTTCTGGGGATATACATTGAACAGTGCAATACTTATTTTGAAAAAGGTTCCGTCAAAGTCTGTTCAACAGACATGTTATGAAATATAGGCAGGAAAGAAACCGGGTTTCTCATTCCTGAAGATTTGGGGATGCTGGGCATTCGTCAAACGTTTGGAAGGTACCAAACTAGAACCCAAATCGGATAAATGCCTATTTGTAGGATATCCTAGGGAAACCAAAGGATATTACTTCTATCACCCACAAGAGAACAAAGTATTTGTTGCTCTACATGCGATTTTCCTTGAGAAGGAATTCCTAAATGCAGTGGTAAGTGGGAGGAAAGTAGAACTCGATGAAAATCGGAGTGATACTATTTCTGGCACAGAATCCTTAACGGAACATGAACTGTTCATCAGGGATGAAACTGTACCACAATCTTCGAATACACAAGAATCGCTGTAGGACACAAAAATCGGCGACGCTGTTGTAGGCTCGCGGCCCAGTCGGGAGTACGGAGTAGCCCGCAGGGAACTAAACCGGAGAAATAACATGGAGTCGCCACCTAGTGTGAACTGGGAAAATGATTTAAGGCCACACTCGCCCCTCGCAAGGGAAGACCTCAAACCGTTGGGTTCAGAATGGTCTCTTACTTATGCCACTTGTAATGAACAGATTTATGTGATAATATAACCGAGTCTACTTAACAAAAATCTACATCTAAGTTTGCATACTACCTATATCTAAGTTTGCATGCATAAAAGTAAGTCGGAATAACGGCAAGCACACAATCTCATGCATACATTAAATCGCTAAGCATGGCCATGTAAATAAATAATAATCTAAACATAAACGTAGAAGAGACATAATCAAGTTCCTAATACGAAAGAAATAACTAAATCATGCTTGGAAATAATCAACCTATCATACATAAAAAAATAACATACTAAATAACCTAATCATGCATAAAAGTAACATATTATTTCTAATAAACAACAAATAAACATAAGATCGGATGACACGAAATATGTGCGTCTCTCAAGCGGTACGTGGCATTGTATCCCGAGTGCAGACCGTACTACCGTCCATTCGGATTCGGCTACGGAATTTACGTCCAGGTTTCCATCCGATATACCGCAAGAACACATATTTCATTCAACCCATGGCCACAACTTACATGAAACTATAATATGCATACGAAGAAATAATAATAACTAACGGAAAGAAAATGCGGGAATAAATAAAAAGATACCCTCAGGTCTAACCTCTTAAGTCGTCTCTTAGAAGCGCGTTACACGGTTGTCGGAAGGGTTGATGCTCCGCAACTTTTTCGATTTATTGGTTCGTTATTTTCCTTCGTTGCCTCGCTGTTTTGGGTTGATGTTTCCTCTATTTTGCTGCCGTTTTTTTGTCACTATTTTTGCGGTAATTGGGGACTGTTTTGGCTTACTGTTTTACGGTAATAGAGGTGTATTAGGGCTGCTATTTGTGCGGTTATTTGGGTAGTTTTTGGGTTGATTTCGGTAGTTGTAGGGTGCAGTTTGGGTGCAGTTTGTGGTGTTTATGGGATAATTTAGAGCTGATTTTTGTGCAGTTTGGGTGCAGTTTAGGGCTGGTTTTGCGGTTAAAGAGAGGCTGATTTATGGTGTATTTTGTGCGTGAAGTGGAGGTTGATTTGTTGAGTCAGAGGCATGAATTAGAGGCTGATTTGTGGTGTGGTTTGTGCGTGAAGTGGAGGCTGATTTGTTTAGTCAGAGGCGTGAAGTAGAGGCTGATTTGAAGGGTACATGAACTGGCTTCAATGTGAAGGGTATTGTGGTGTTGATGTGGTATGCGTGAATGAGGATGACGAGTGTGTGAGTTGGCTTATGGTGAGAGAGAATGATACCGTGAATATTAGGGTTTATTTCTTCTTTTGTGAGTGGACGTGAGAATGAGCTAGGGTGCAATTCGGTGCAGTGGATGGGGGCTGTGTGCGGTAGTTTGGGGTTTGGTTTCAGGAGTATTTTCGGTGGTGTTTGTGCGGCAATGAGGGGAACTTAAGAGTGCTTGGGCGTGAATGCTTAGCCTTGAATGTGTTGGTTTAGGCTTCTTTTTATAAGCAAGGGTTGGGGTTTACCTTATGCGAATAGGGAAAGAATATTATGTAATTATGAGGATATTTAATTTGTGTATCATAAAGAAATGATCTCTTCATTTTAGGAAGGTAAATTGATTTGATTTGATTTTATTTTATTTAGTTTACGAATGTGATTTAATTGGATAGGAAAGTGATTGATGGATTTGATTTGAATCTTTTAATTTGGGAAGGTGATTTTATTTATTTTCAACATGTGTTTAATATGCGGGTTTGTTATTTAGGAAGGAGATGAGCGTGAGTTAAGGGGTATTGGGCGTGGGTTTGTTTCATTTTGGTGGGCTTGGTGTGTGGCTTGGTGGTGTGTGGCTTGGTGTGTGACTTGCTGTAGGACACAGAAAATGGACGACGTTGTTCCGGGCTCGCGGCCCGGTTGGGAGTACGGAGTAGCCCGCGGGGGACTAAACCGGAGAAATAACATGGAGTCGCCACCCGGTGTGAACCGGGAAAAATGATTTAAGGCCGCACTCACCCCTCGCAAGGGAAGACCTCAAACCGTTGGGTTCAGAATGGTCCCTTACTTATGCCACTTGTAATAAACGGATTCGTGCAATAATTTAACCAAGTCTACTCAATAATCATGCTCAATGGTACTTAAATCTAACATGCTTTCATCCAAATAACTCCACGCAATGTAACACAACGAGCATATTGAACCATTAAATCAACATGTATAAATCATTATCCAAACACATCATAAACTAATAACATGCATAAGGAACAACCTAAATATGCTTTAACAAATAAATAACAAACTAAATTAAACCATGCTTTAAATAATAAACGAATAACCTAAAGACTATAACATGCTCAAATACAAGGTTTGGATGAAACGAAATACGTGTGTCTCTCAAGTGATACGTGGCATTGTATCCCGAGTGCAAACCGCAATACCGTCCATTCGGATTCGGCTACGGAATTTACGTCCGGGTTTCCATCCGATATACCACAAGAGAGAACACATATTCCGTTCACCCAGAAATCACATCATGCACCAATTCACAATAATCATGCGAAATAAAACAATAAAATAACTAAAAATAAAGGATAATAAATAAAAGGGTGCCCTCAGGTCTTACCTTTTTAGTAGCTTTCCGGGAGTGCGTTTCACGGTGCCGGAAGGAATATCGTTTTGCTGTTTTCACTGGTCCGCTGTTTCCGCTATTTTCACAGGTTCACTGTTTTCTCTGTTTTCACTATCCGCTGTTTTCGCTGTGTTCACTGGTTCGTCGTTTCTGCTGTTTTTGCTATTTTCACCTGTGGTTTTCACTCACGTTTTCGGGCTATTTTTGGACTATTTTGTTCTCAATTTTGGCTACTGTTTTCACGCGGCTTTGAGGCAGTTTGGGGGGCCATTTACGTGTGCATGGGCTGCATGTGGGGAGTGGTTTGTGCGGCTGGTCACGTGTGCATGGGGGCTGTGAAGTGAGCTGAATGAAGTGCGTGAGTGAGGGTTGGGCGTGAGTGACTTATGCGTGAATAAGGGCTGGTTTAAGGGCTGCTATTCGGTGGTATTGGGGTTTTTTAGGGCAGTGTTTCACGTGGCTTTGAGAGAGGTGAGCATGGATGGTTTCTACGTGTGCATGGTTGAAGCGTGAGCTGTGATATATGGCTTATTCAAGGTCAGTTTGGCGTGAAGTGGTGCAGTGAGCTGGTGCGTGGTCAGGGGCAGTGAAGGGGCTGATGCGTGATGGTGGCAGTGAGTATGTTCATGGAGATCAGTGGTGTGAAGGCTGTGTGTGTGTTTCAGTATCTGTTCAGTGGCGTAAAGGGGCTGTTATTTACATGGAGAGGAGCTGCTGTTAAGAGAGGAAGGGGCTGTGTCGTGAGTGGGAAATGTATGTGCAGTGGCTAGGGAGCTCGGGGTTCCTTGTTTATGGTGCTGGTTTTGGACGTGTGCTGTGTGCATGAAATGGAGACTGGTCAGGGCAGGTTTGACGATGAATGGAGCTGTGAGGGCTGTCGGCTTATTGATGGCGTGAAGAGTTTGTATGTACTGATGATTTATGCGTGAGTGTGTTAAGTGCAGGGCTACGTGTGATGCTGTGCTGGGCGTGAAGCTTGGCAGTGAACTGAGCTGTTGGTGCGTTGAATGTGCAGGTGAGCTGAGCGTGAAGGAGTGAGTTAGGTGAATGTGAAGTTATGTGTTGAAGGTGCTCGGCAGTGGCCGTGAGTTGAAGGCTGCTATTGTGTTCATTTGTTTAGTTCGGCTGCATGGAGTTGCTGGTCAGTAAGGGTTGGTTTGTGGTGAGTGCATGGGGCAGAGAGAGAGGAGGTGCGTGAGGGTCTGTAAGGGTTGAGATCGCGAGAGAGGGAGGGGCCAGATGGGTGTTATGGTGTGAAGCAAGGGCAGTTAAAGGGGCTGCTTTTGTTCTTATGGGTGGTGTAGTGTGATGGCGTTGAGCTTTGGTTAGGGTTTATTTGGTGAGGGAGCCGTTAACGTGGGTGGCTGTCATGAAAGGCTGATTTTGTTGATGAAGCTAGGGGCGTGGGCAGTCAGTGCATGGGTAGCAGTTAGGCGTGAAGGGGCAGGTTGCTTGGCTTGAGTGGCTGCCGTTTGAAGGACTGTCTGTTGAGTTTATGGTGATCCAGCAGATAGGGACGTGTGAAGGTGGTGAAGACGTGAGGGCTGTTGTCTTTTGATCCCCCCCGTGAGCTGTTTGAGTGAAGGAGAAATAATGGAGGTGGTTGAGGCATGGGTGAGTTGTGGGCTGGCATGGGGGGCGGTTGCATGAGTGGTATGGGTTTTGGTTTGTTGTTTGTTGTTTTGTATGGGTGGTTGCAGGGTATGGGTTTTGGTGGCTTTGTAAGAGGAAAATGGGGATTTACGTGAAGGGGCTTGTTGTTTGTGTTTGTTTTATGGCATGTGGGGCTTGGAATATTTGTGGGGGCATGGAAAATGGGTCTGGACGTGGGGTATTTGTGAACCGGGCCGAGGATAAATTTAAAATTGAGACCGAATGAGCGAACCCGAAGCTTGAACAAGCGAACCAAATCCAATAAAAAAATGTCAATTCTTGATCCTTCCATTCCGACGACCGCTTTCCGCAACTTCCGCAACTAAAAAGTAGTGCCTCCATTCGAGGCTCATCATTAGGCTGATATGCAAAAATACAATGCCTACAGTCGCCCCCACATTGATGGGATCTGTGCAGTGTGTGACAATGACAGTCTTATCAAAGTTCGTGCAATGCATTTTTACTTACCTGGCTCGCCAGCTGCCACCTGACTTACCTGCTGCTTCGAACTGAATTGATATGATGGCGAGGTGCCTCGACCTCTGGGCTTTGTTCCCGAACCATCGAATGTGAACTGTGATGATGATGATGCAGTGGGCCCTCGACCCTGGGACGCATCCCGAACTGCAACCGACAACGGGGGCACCTCGACCCTCGAACTGATGATGTAGTGGGCACCTCGACCCTGGGCACGCATCTCGACCCGGAACTACAACCGACAACGGGGGCTCCTCGACCCTGGGCACCTCGACCCAACACCGCTGACAATAGGGACCTCGCCCTCGAACTGATGATGTAGTGGGCACCTCGACCCTGGGCACCTAGACTCGGAACTACAACTGACAACGGGGGCACCTCGACCCTGGGCACCTCGACCACCACCGCTGACAATAGGGACCTCGCCCTCGAAATGATGATTAGTGGGCACCTCGACCCTGGGCACCTCGACCCGGAACTACAACCGACAACGGGGGCACCTCGACCCTGGGCACCTCGACCCAACACCGCTGACAATAGGGACCTCGCCCTCGAAATGATGATGTAGTGGGCACCTCGACCCTGGGCACCTCGACCCGGAACTACAACCGACAACGGGGGCACCTCGACCCAACACCGCTGACAATAGGGACCTCGCCCTCGAAATGAGGATGTAGTGGGCACCTCGACCCTGGGCACCTCGACCCAAACTGATACTGATGTGGGCCTCGCCCCCAGATTGATATATGGGCCTCGCCCCCAGACGGATACTGATATGGGCCTCGCCCCAAACTGATACTGATATGGGCCTCGCCCCAAAATGATACTGATATGGGCCTCGCCCAAACTGATGCCGATATGGGCCTCGCCCCCAGACTGACACTGATGTGGGCCTCGCCCCCGACTGATACTGATATGGGCCTCGCCCCAACTGATACTGATATAGGCCTCGCCCCCAGAATGATACTGATGTGGGCCTTGCCCCCGACTGATACTGATGTGGGCCTCGCCCCAAACTGATACGAATATGGGCCTCGCCCCCGACCGATACTTATATGGGCCTCGCCCCAACTGATACTGATATGGGCCTCGCCCCAACTGATACTGATATGGGCCTCACTGATACTGATATGGGCCTCACCCCCAGAATGATACTGATGTGGGCCTCGCCCCCGACTGATACTGATGTGGGCCTCGCCCTCAGATTGATGCTGATGTGGGCCTCGCCCCCAGACTGATACTGATATGGGCCTCACCCAAGCTGATATTGATATGGGCCTCGCCCAAACTGATGCCGATATGGGCCTCGCCCAAACTGATGCCGATATGGGCCTCGCCCAAACTGATGCCGATATGGGCCTCGCCCCAAACTGATGCTAATGTGGGCCTCAACCCGCAGATTGATGCTGATGTGGGCCTCGCCCCAACTGATACTGATATGGGCCTCGCCCCCAGAATGATACTGATGTGGGCCTTGCCCCCGACTGGTACTGATGTGGGCCTCGCCCCAAATTGATACGAATATGGGCCTCGCTCCCGACCGATACTGATATGGGCCTCGCCCCAATTGATACTGATATGGGCCTCGCCCCAACTGATACTGATATGGGCCTCACCCCCAGAATGATACTGATGTGGGCCTCGCCCCCGACTGATACTGATGTGGGCCTCGCCCTCAGATTGATGCTGATGTGGGCCTCGACCCTGTGACTCATCCCCGAAACTGATGCTAAAGCTGATGTGGACCTCGGCCTTGGGACTCATCCCCGAAACTGATACTGTATACTCGGAGTGTCATACCCGGTAAAATTGATGCTGTGTCTCCATACCCGAAGTGCTGCACTCGGCAAAAACTGATTCTGACAAAGATGTGGGCCTTGCCCCAATAGTGCCATACCCGGCCGGACTGATCTTGATAAAGATATGGCCCCGCCCCCAGAATGCCATACCCGGCTAATACCGATCCTGAACTGATGTGTGCCCCGCCCCCAGAATTTCATACCCGGCTGAACTGATACCGAACTGATGTGGGCCTCGCCCCCAGAATGCCATACCTGGCAGGACTGAAAAATGACGTGGGCCTCGCCCCCACTGTGCCGTACTTGGCAAAGACTGATAGTGATATGGTGGGTTATAACCCTGGGACGCATCCCCAAAACTGCTAATACTGATGAGGAGGGTTACAACCCTGGGACGCATCCCCAAAACTGCTGATACTGATGAAGTGGGTTACAACCCTGGGACGCATCCCTGAAACTGTTGATACTGATGAAGTGGGTTACAACCCTGGGACGCATCCCCAAAATTGCTTCTGATATGATGTGATGGTTCATCCCAACATACTGCACTGCCTCTCACAAGATAATCTTGATAACTAAACATATTTTTGTCCTCAACGAATGCTTCGTGTCAAAACCAGAGAACCTTCAAAGTACTTGACATACTCAAGTCCAATCATCTGAATGGGTGATCTGAACTAGACTCATAGTGTGTGTGTGCTAAGGCTCTTTCGCAGCTTAGTCCTTTAGTAAGCCAACTTGGTGATTTCGTTTCAGAGAATCGAACCAGTGGGTCTAACCAACCTGGATGTCTTAATCACATTCTGTGATTACTTCAGCATACTCAACATGATATGGTTTTCATCTTTTTTCTTTTCTTTTCTTTTCTGACACACCTACCCTTTAAGGTAGCATTTCTCCTCATGGTGGTCCTAATACTCGCCCATGGGTAGCTTCACGCTTATCGGTTATAGGTGGTCTATTTTTTTCTCAGAGTTTTTTTTTTCAACCATATCATATATCATAGCATCGGTAAAAAAATGTGGACACCCAGGCAAACGATCATTCACTAATACATCATCTCTTTAACTAGTCACCTCGATAACTACTCAGGCTTCTACTGCTAGGATTCTGTAATCAAGTGCTCGTGAGTCTAACTGAGATCAATCCATTCAGGATACCGGACGAGAGCACGTCTCGCACTTATCGTTTCTAGGGTTTCTCCCTACAGCAAACAATGTCATCACCGGACATATGTCTAACTATCAAAGACTTCTTTCACTCAATTTTTCATTTTTTCATTTTTATTTATTATTTAAATAACACAAAATAAACAAGATATTAATACAGAAGACTAGAGGTTAAGATCCAGATTCAGTTTACGCTTTTTACCACGATCGTCCTCGGACCATTTGATCTCGGAAATGATAGGGTCCACATGCGGTTCAAAGGCCAAGATTTGGTCAATTAAATCCTGGGCAGTTCTGGCTGTGAAAAGAAGTTCGTTCACAGGTTTTGTTACGAACCCATTTCTTCGGTTGTCTTCAAGAAACACATAAAGAAAATCATAAAATCCATCAACGTTGAACAATCCAAGAGGTTTCTGGTGTATGTTCAGGTTCGCCCAAGATAGCACTGTACAAATTTCCTCCAACGTGCCCAAGCCTCCTGGCAGAGCAATAAAAGCATCTGCACGGTTAATCATTTCCACCAGTCGCTCTGACATTCCCGGCACGAGCAATTCTTCTCCGTTTGATGGTCCTATCAGATTCGCCTCCGCCAAAGGTTTTGGGATGATTCCCAGAACTGGACTGCCTCCGTCATGTACAGCCTTTGAAATAATTCCCATCAGTCCAAGATTGCCTCCACCGTATATTAAGTGCATATTCCGTTCAACAATGACTCGACCCAATTCTTGTGCTGCCTCTATGTATTGCGGTTTAGTACCCACACTGGTACCGCAAAACACACAAATGGTTTCAACTCGTCTTCTTGAAGTGGCTTCCATTTTCTCTCTTTTACTCGGATGTATATTTGAATGTGTTGAGGTAGAGAAATATCGAGCTGAATTTATAGTACTTAAAAAAAGATGAGTAATAATTGTACTAATACCTTTCACCGAATGGTAGTTAGCTAAACCACAAAAGAGGTCACGAGAAGTCAAAAGGTCACTGGATCCTGTCTACGAAGACAACAAAAGAAATCGTGAAATGTCAAGAAGTCGTGGATTCTATCCACGAAAATAAAAGAAAATACCAAAAGAAGTCCTAAAAGGTCAAAAGTTGTGGATCCTGTCCACGAAAATAACAGAAAATAACAAAAGAAGGCAAATCAAAGCAATAATTAAAGCAAAGGAATTGTGTACTCAATACGCCTCTTGCTTGGCATAAGTTCATTAGGATGCGTCTCATGATTCTTCTTTTACTCTGCCACCACTAATGAATTAGCTCTCATCTTCGTGATTGCCAAGCATCATCCCCTCTGTCTTAAAATGTCATGTCTTCGCTTTTACCTACCAAAATAACACACAAAATAAAAATTCTACGACATGTATACACAAAACATGAAAATAGAAATCGTAACAAAGTGTTTGGGTTGCCTCCCTGTTAGCACTGAATTCATCGTCTTCAGCTAGACATGACCGAAATCCATCTGTCAATGTGTCTTCAATGTCATCCTCAGTGCTTCTGACACATTTTGTTCTTTGCTGCTTTCTTTTTCTCTCGTTTTTTTTTTCTTTGAAACCTGCAAACACAAAACAATAGAATAAAGACGTGTGCATGTAACGTATACACATACATGTGTAGAGATACTCCATGTTCTTGATGGGTGAGGCCATCATTGTGCTCCTCGGCGTCATGTGTTTCCTCATGTCGGTTCTTCTCTTCTGTTTGAAACCTGCAAACATAAAACAAACACAAGAATTGCAAGTACGTTACGTGTATGCATGTATGCATGGATGAATTTCATATCCCATTGGGTTAAGTCTTCCGCCAATTCTCTTGGTGACTGCTCAGTCTTCTCTCCCTCAGGCTAAATACAGCTTCAGTCTGTCAACATTGATTGGCTCGGTGAACTCATTCTCTTTTAGATCTGATAGTCTCGCTGCCCTGTTTCCCATTGCTGAATGACTATACTGTCTTTTCTGCTTACTTCTTCCGAGGATTCCCCGATGGTCTTTCTATTCTGATTGTAAAACTTTCTGTTATCGGCTATACCGGGTACGGTCAGACTGGCCACAACATTAGTTAGGACTTGCAACATCTCAATAATTTCAGTTACTTTAATCTCTAATTGATCCAGGCAGGATCTCTCGTTTACTAATTTGCTCATGTTGACTGACGGTCTCTTGACGAGTCTCTCTGCTTTCCTAACCCAACAGGAATCTATGATGGCTTTTAAGATACAAAAGGGTTAACATGATGCATGTATGCATGACATGTGTGCAATACAAATAAACAAGCTCATAAAATAATTTAACTAATTGGCCCATTATCATTTTAAAGCATTCAATCACATTCATTGCGCGGTGCAAACTTGTCCCAGTTGAAAAGGCCCAACAAGTTTATACTTTTGCGATAACATGGCTAAACGACTTCAAATAATAAAAGGCCTAAACACAAAATGGCCCATCGGCATTTTAGAAGCTTTTGGCCAATTATCAAAGGACACGAACTCGTTCCAGTTTAAACGGCCCAACCAGTTCATATTCTTGACAAAAAGTCAATTGAATCCAAATAACGATGGTCCCAATCATAAGCATAAAATAATTTCTAAAGGTCATACAATTAAGGTTCACATGTAGGTTTAAAAGAATGTAAACAAAGGCTCCGCTGACGAAGGTTTGCTCACAACTAGGACTCCCCACTCAAGGGTTTGAGCGACCAAGTGAGCGCACCCTTTTTATACCTTACGGTACGTGCCAACGAGTTATGGTGTGTGACTGACTGTCAAATGGATTTCCCGTTGTAGATTCCCCAGAGGGAGGGTGGAGCGAGGCTCTCTTAAGTACCCAAGCCCCTTAGGCTCTTATCGCTTGGTGATAGGAATAAACAACGAGTCCTCCAAATTAGTCTATCACAATGAGCTACGGGTGAATGATTATCTAGGTGCCCTCACAGCTTTTCCTTATAGAAAGGTAGTGAGTGAAGGAAGACACCAAACCATCACCTAGCTTTAATACCTTTGATTAAACTCCCTAAACCCACAGTAGACATGATTAATTTAAAGCACAAATCACAAACATTACAAGACATTATTTCGGGGCCGATTCTCTATCCCCAGTGGAGTCGCCAGACTGTAGGACACAGAAAATGGACGACGTTGTTCCGGGCTCGCGGCCCGGTTGGGAGTACGGAGTAGCCCGCGGGGGACTAAACCGGAGAAATAACATGGAGTCACCACCCGGTGTGAACCGGGAAAAATGATTTAAGGCCGCACTCACCCCTCGCAAGGGAAGACCTCAAACCGTTGGGTTCGGAATGGTCCCTTACTTATGCCACTTGTAATAAACGGATTCGTGCAATAATTTAACCAAGTCTACTCAATAATCATGCTCAATGGTACTTAAATCTAACATGCTTTCATCCAAATAACTCCACGCAATGTAACACAACGAGCATATTGAACCATTAAATCAACATGTATAAATCATTATCCAAACATATCATAAACTAATAACATGCATAAGGAACAGCCTAAATATGCTTTAACAAATAAATAACAAACTAAATTAAACCATGCTTTAAATAATAAACGAATAACCTAAAGACTATAACATGCTCAAATACAAGGTTTGGATGAAACGAAATACGTGTGTCTCTCAAGTGATACGTGGCATTGTATCCCGAGTGCAAACCGCAATACCGTCCATTCGGATTCGGCTACGGAATTTACGTCCGGGTTTCCATCCGATATACCACAAGAGAGAACACATATTCCGTTCACCCAGAAATCACATCATGCACCAATTCACAATAATCATGCGAAATAAAACAATAAAATAACTAAAAATAAAGGATAATAAATAAAAGGGTGCCCTCAGGTCTTACCTTTTAGTCGCTTTCCGGGAGTGCGTTTCACGGTGCCGGAAGGGATATCGTTTTGCTGTTTTCACTGGTCTGTTGTTTCCGCTGTTTTCACAGGTTCACTGTTTTCTCTGTTTTCTCTGTCCGCTATTTTCGCTGTGTTCACTGGTTCGTCGTTTCTGCTGTTTTTGCTATTTTCACCTATGGTTTTCACTCACGTTTTCGGGCTATTTTTGGACTGTTTTGTTCTCAATTTTGGCTACTGTTTTCACGCGGCTTGGAGGCAGTTTGGGGGGCCATTTACGTGTGCATGGGCTGCATGTGGGGAGTGGTTTGTGCGGCTGGTCACGTGTGCATGGGGGCTGTGAAGTGAGCTGAATGAAGTGCGTGAGTGAGGGTTAGGCGTGAGTGAAATATGCGTGAATAAGGGCTGGTTTAAGGGCTGCTGTTGTTCTTATGGGTGGTGTAGTGTGATGGCGTTGAGCTTTGGTTAGGGTTTATTTGGTGAGGGAGCCGTTAACGTGGGTGGCTGTCATGAAAGGCTGATTTTGTTGATGAAGCTAGGGGCGTGGGCAGTCAGTGCATGGGTAGCAGTTAGGCGTGAAGGGGCAGGTTGCTTGGCTTGAGTGGCTGCCGTTTGAAGGACTGTCTGTTGAGTTTATGGTGATCCAGCAGATAGGGACGTGTGAAGGTGGTGAAGACGTGAGGGCTGTTGTCTTTTGATCCCCCCCCCCCCCCGTGAGCTGTTTGAGTGAAGGAGAAATAATGGAGGTGGTTGAGGCATGGGTGAGTTGTGGGCTGGCATGGGGGGCGGTTGCATGAGTGGTATGGGTTTTGGTTTGTTGTTTGTTGTTTTGTATGGGTGGTTGCAGGGTATGGGTTTTGGTGGCTTTGTAAGAGGAAAATGGGGATTTACGTGAAGGGGCTTGTTGTTTGTGTTTGTTTTATGGCATGTGGGGCCTTGAATATTTGTGGGGGCATGGAAAATGGGTCTGGACGTGGGGTATTTGTGAACCAGGCCGAGGATAAATTTAAAATTGAGACCGAATGAGCGAACCCGAAGCTTGAACAAGCGAACCAAATCCAATAAAAAAATGTCAATTCTTGATCCTTCCATTCCGACGACCGCTTTCCGCAACTTCCGCAACTAAAAAGTAGTGCCTCCATTCGAGGCTCATCATTGGGCTGATATGCAAAAATGCAATGCCTACACTTGCGGGGGTTGGGCCGTGGATAAATTAAAAAAATAGAGGCCTAACGAGCAAACCCGAAGCTAAGCAAATGAATTAAATCCAACAGGGTATTGATTTCTGACTTTTCCCTTCCGACGTCTGTAACTCGCGACTTCCACAACTTAAATGGTAGTGCCTCCATATGAGACTCATCATCGGGACTTATATGCAAAAATGCAGTGCCTACAGTTGCCCCCACTTTGATGAGACTTGTGCAGTGTGTGACAATGATAATCCTATCAAAGTTATGCAATGCATTTTTACTTACTTGGCTCGCCAGCTACCGCTTGACTTGCTTGTGACTTTGAATGGAGTTGATCTGGTTGTGCCATACGCGGCATGCTAAACCTCTTACCCGAGGTGTCGCGATTTCGTCTTCATACCCTGAATGCCATACCCGGCGTGCTAAACCCCATACTTGGAGTGCCATACCCGAGGTGTCGCGGTTGTGTCTCCATACCCGGAGTCCCATACCCGGCGGGCTAAACCCTATACAGGAGGTGTCGCGGTTATGTCTTCATACCCAGAGTGCCATACCCGCGTGCTAAACCCCATACATGAGGTATCGCGGTTGTGTCTCCATACCCGGAGTGCCATACCCGGCGTGCTAAACCCCATACCCGAGATGTCGCGGTTGTGTCTCCATACCCGACGTGCTAAACCTCATACCCGAGGTTTCTCGGTTGTGTCTCCATACCCAGAGTTCCATACCCGGCATGCTAAACCCCATACCCGAGGTGTCGCGGTTGTGTCTCCCTACCCGGAGTGCCATACTCGGCGTGCTAAACCCCATACTCGAGGTGTCACAGTTGTGTCTCCTTACCCAGAGTGCCATACCCGGCGTGCTAAACCCCATACCCGAGTTGTCGCGGTTGTGTCTCCATACCCGGAGTGCCATACCCGGCGTGCTAAACCCCATACCTGAGGTGTCGCGGTTGTGTCTCCATACCGGAGTGCCATACTCGGCGTGCTAAACCCCATACTCGAGG
Organism: Zanthoxylum bungeanum; assembly: GCA_019454045.1. Classification (NCBI taxonomy): domain Eukaryota; kingdom Viridiplantae; phylum Streptophyta; class Magnoliopsida; order Sapindales; family Rutaceae; genus Zanthoxylum; species Zanthoxylum bungeanum. The sequence goes on from SKCR01034503.1 coordinate 197,616, forward strand.
TGTCACAGTTGTGTCTCCTTACCCAGAGTGCCATACCCGGCGTGCTAAACCCCATACCCGAGTTGTCGCGGTTGTGTCTCCATACCCGGAGTGCCATACCCGGCGTGCTAAACCCCATACCTGAGGTGTCGCGGTTGTGTCTCCATAACCCGGAGTGCCATACTCGGCATACTAAACCCCATACCCGAGGTGTCGCGGTTGTGTCTCCATACCCTGAGTGCCATACCCGCATGCTAAACCCCATACCTGAGGCGTCGCGGTTGTGTCTCCATACTCGGAGTTCCATACCTGGCATGCTAAACCCCATACCCGAGGCGTCTCGGTTGTGTCTCCATACTCGGAGTGCCATACCCGGCATGCTAAACCCCATACCCGAGGCATCGCGGTTGTGTCTCCGTACCTGGAGTGCCATACCCGGCATGCTAAACCTCATACATGTGGCCTCGCGATTGTGTCTCCATACCCGGAGTGACATACCCGACTTGCTAAACCCCATACCCGAGGCATCACGGTTGTGTCTCCATACCCGGAGTGCCATACCCGGCATGCTAAACCCTATACCCGAGGTGTCGCGGTTGTGCGGGCCTCGACCCTGGGACGCATCCCAAAACTGCTGTTGATGTATGGGCCTCAACCCTGGGATGCATCCCCAAAAGTGCTGCTGATGTGTGGGCCTCAACCCTGAACCGCGCTGTTTGAGAAAATAGTGGGATGGTCGCCCCCAGACTTGATCCATCTTTCTATTCTTTTGCTGATATCATAAATACTACTTCTCACAAGATAATCCCGATAGCTAAATAGATTTTCATCCTCAAATGATGCTTCATGTCGAAACCAGAGAACCTTCAAAGTACTTGATACGCTCAAATCCGACCGTCTGAGTTAGTGATCTCAACTAGACTCCCAGTTTGTGTGTGCCAAGGTTCTTTCGCAGCTTAGTCCTTAAGTAAGCCAATTCGATGATCTTGTCTCGGAGAATTGGATCAGTGGGTCTAAACAACCTAGATGTCTTGATCAAACTCTCTGATTACTTCCTCGTACTCACCATGATATGGACTTCTTCTTCTTCTTTTCTTTCGTCTCTTTCTTTTCTTTCTTTTCATTTTGAACATTTTTTTTCTCTTTTCTCTTTTCTCTTTTCTTTTTCTTTTCTTTCTCTTTTCTTTTCTTTCTCTTTTCTTTTCTTTCGACACACCTACTCTTTAAGGTAGTATTGCTCCTCATGGTGGTCCTAATACTCGACCATGGGTAGCTTCACGCTTATCGGTTATAGGTGGTCTATTTTTTTCTTTTTCTTCTCAGAGACTTTTTCTTCGTTTCCAACCATATCACATATCGTAACATAAATAAACCAGAATGGACATCTTGGCAAAATGTCATTCACTAATCCGCCATCTCTTCAACTAGTCATCTTGCCGACTACTCAGGCTTCCACTGCTAAGATCCCGTAATCAAGTGCTCATGAGTCTAGCCGAGATCAATCCATCCAGAATACCGGATAAGAGCACATCTCGCACTTATCATTTCTAAGGTTTCCCTACAGCAAACAATGTCATCACTGGACATATGCCTAACCATCAAAGACTTCTCTCTCTTTTTTTTTTTCACTCACTCCACAAAATTCTTCCTCTCCACTGCTGATAATGTGGGCTTTGCCCCCTGGGATTCCTTCTCGAAACTGATACTGATATGGGCCTCAACCCTGGGATTCCTTCTCGAAACTAACACTGATATGGGCCTCAACCCGGGGATTCATTCCCGAAACTGACACTGATTCATTCCTGAAACTGATAATACTGTACTATTACTACTTCTAGTTGGCTTGCCTTCGCCGCTTTCTTCTTCCTTTTTGAACCCTGTGAGTACAAAACAAAACAAAACACAAAAAGAATGCAAGTGCGTTACGTGTATGCATGCATGCATGGGTGAATTTCTTATCCCGTTGGGTTAGGTCTTCCGCCAATTCCCTTGGTGACTGCTCGGTCTTCTCTTCCTCAGGAAAAATACTGTTTCAATATGTCCATGTTGATCGGCTCAGTGAACTCGTTCCCTTCCAAATCTAACAGTCTCACTGCCCCATTTCCCATTACTTTCTGGACTATGTAGGGTCCTTCCCAGTTGGGTCTGAACTTTCCCATCGGGTCTGTCGTCGACGGCTTCGACTGCTTAAGCACCAGATCACCCTTTCTGATCTTAGTAGGACGCACCTTCTTGTTGAATGCTCGAGCCAACCTCTTCTGGTATAACTGCATATGACATAAAGACTTCATTCTTTTTTCATCCAGTAATGTTAACTGTTCAAATCTCTGCAAGGCCCATTCTTGTTCAGGCAACTCTGCTTCTGCTAATACCCGCATGGACTGTATCTCAACTTCCACCGGTAATACTGCTTCCATCCCGTAGACCAAAGAGTAAGGCGTGGCTCTCGTTGCTGTTCTCACAGATGTTCTGTACCCCTATAGGGCGTACGATAGTTTGTCCGCCCAATCTTTGCAGTTTTCTGTCATTTTGGCTAATTATTCTCTTTATCGTCTTGTTGGCTACCTCGACTGCCCCATTTGCCTGTGGCCTGTAAGGTGACGACTTGTGATGTCTTATCCCATACTTCTGTAGCATTACCTTCATTTCTCCTTGAAACTGAACTCTGTTGTCTGTTACTACATGATGCGGTATTCCATATCGACATATGATATTCTGGGATATGAACTTCACCATCTACTTTGTTGTAACCTTACAAAATGACTCAGCTTCCCCCATTTCGAAAAGTAGTCCATTGCCACTACTATGAAATGATATCCATTCGATGCGTGCGGTCGAATTTCTCTGATCATGTCAATTCCCAATGCGGAGAAAGGCCACGGCTCTGATTGCCCGTGCAATTCTGTGTGAGGCAAATGGTTCAAGTTACCGCGTGTTTGGAAATCGTGACATTGTTTTACCAGCTTCACACAGTCAGCTTACATGGTCGACTAGTAGAAGCCTTGTCTTACAACCTTGCGACACAAATTCAACCCGTTCATGTGCGATCCACATACCCCGGCATGTACTTCTTCCATTGTCTTCTGAGCTTCTTCTTTTCTTAAACACTTCAGTTGGATGCCATTCGTCTGTCTCTTGTATAGTTCTCCCTTTAAACTCACATACTAAGAAGCTAACTTCTGAATGGCTATCCTGTCTTTTCTGCTTGCAATGTCCGGGAATTCCCTGTGTTCTTAGTATCGCTGAATGTCGTAGTACCAAGGTTTCCCATCGTCGATCTCTACTTCTAAGATTTTTTCTATCTCGTAGACAGGTCTGCTTGCCGTTGTCAACACAAGAGGTCTCATTACCAATTTCTCCGGATTTTCCTAAGTTGCGGCTAGTATAGCCAACGCGTCGGCCATTTGATTTTCTTCTCGCGGCAAGTGCTGAAATTTACAATCGGGGATGGCCTGTGCCAGACTCCTAAGGTGGAACAAGTAGGGTTTCAACTGTTCTTCCTTCAATTCCCATTCTGCTTGCATCTGTCGGACTGCCAACATCGAGTCTCTGTAAACTTCGACATTCTTAGCCTTCAAAGTTATCAACATAGTAAGTCCAAAGGCGCATGCTTCATACTCAGCCATGTCATCATCAAAGACAAGGATATCATCACTCAATCTATTTGGAGGGTCCTCACGTCTCACATTCTCAGATCCTCCCCCAGCACGGGGCAAAACCATATTAGCCATAGCGGCGGTCAAAGCTTGCAACTGCTCGATAACCTTAGTGAGACTTGTTTCCAGTAGATCCATACGGGATACCTCGTTCTCTGATTCGCTCATTGTAGGCACTGCATTTTTGTATATAAGACCCTATGATGAGTCTCAGTTGGAGACACTACCTTTTAAGTTGAGGAAGTCGCGGGAAATGGACGTCGGAAGGGAATCGAGATTTGTTTAGATTTTATTCGCTTGTTTAGCTTCGGGCTCACTTGTTGGACCTCCGTTTTAAAGCACCTTGGCCCAAAAAAACCCCCGCAAACCACTTAACTTTAGCCCAAAACCCCCGCAAACCACTTAACCTTGGCCCAAAACCCTTGAAACACACCAAGCCCACCACAAAAGCCAACCACACCCCACCATAAGCCCACACACGGCCAAGCCCACTTAAAACACATCCAAATAATTTAAATACATATTTAACACATGGGAAAATCAAAACAAATTAAATAAAATCCAAATAATTGCCTACCAAATTAACATAAATCAAATATATTAACTTCCTAATTAAACCAAATCTTGTCTCCAATCAATCTCTTGCTTTCCTTGCATGACACTAAGAAATATCTCACCTTTATTGCATGATCTCTCATTCGTTCTCCAACAAGATTTAACCCTAGCCTTTGCCTATAAAAGAAACATAATTTCAACCATTCACCTCTCATAGCTCTCACGCCTAATACAATAAGACTAAGTAAAAATAATTCCCTCACTCTCCTCCCTTCAAATTGCCGCAAGTATCACCACCAAAAACACCACTCCATTACGCAAGTCCTCATCACACATAACCTAACTCCATTGTCGCAATACCCCTCATATACAGCACAGAAAACTGCCTGCCGAGAACACCATCCTACACAACCCTCTTAAACTACCGAGAGAACCCTTCATAGACACATTCCACTACACACCGAAACCAGCCCCAAACTACCTCATGCACTGCCGCAAATAACCTTTACTGACCAATCCTAAACTGCCACACAATATCCTCACAAAACAGTCCCCTTTAACCCGAAACAGTAGCCCTTCACTGCCTCTATACACCACCGAGAATACTCCCCTAAACTACCTCCAGTATTACCGAAAATCAGCAGCCCAAGTACCGCAAAACAACAGCCAAAACACCCCCAAAATAGTAGCTAAAATCACCAAAACAGTGAACAAAAACTACACTTTAAAACCCTTAAACAACCACCAAAACAGCAGCCCCTAGACCCTTAAAAAATGCAAAAAATAGTAGCCTTATACAGTAAAAATAGTGACCAAAAAACAGCTACAAAATAGCAGCAAAACAGAGTCAAAATAGTAGCCCGAACAGCGAAACAGCGAGAAAAGACGTGAACCAGTGAACCAGAAAAGTTGCGAAGCTTTAGCCCTTCTGATCACCGTGTAACGCGAGTCCGAAATTCGACATAAAAGGTTAGACCTGAGGGCACTTTTCTCATTTATTTTTTATCTATGTCTTAATTGTTTATTGAATTTCATTTGCATGAATATTGTGGAATGATGTGTGTTGTGGCCCTTGAATAAAATGGAAAATGTGTCGCCCCTTGTGGTATATAGGATGGAAACCCAGACATAAATTCCGTAGCCGAATCTGAATGGACGGTAGTGCAGTCTATACTTGGGATACAACTCCACGTACCACTTGAGTAAATGGCACATGTTTTGTTTTATGTTATCTTGATTCATTTACTATCCGCTATTTAATTTTTGAATGTTATTTGTTTGTGTAATGATGTGATAAAGCGCATGGTCTTAGCAAGTTGGATTAAAGGTCCTCTATGTCGAGATATTAAAAGCCTACGGCCTACCTTTGCCACGAGGCTTTGCCGCGCTGGATGATGTATATTCGATTGAATGTAAGATGTGTTCAATCGGGTATACGAAGTCCGATATTGTTGTCTTTACTTTTATATGAATTATGTTATTATGCGCATGGGCTTAGCAAGTTGGATTAAAGGTCCTCCATGTCGAGGGATTAAAAGCCTACGGTCTACCTTTGCCACGATGCTTTGCCGCACTGGATTATGTATATTTGATTGAATGTAAGATGTGTTCAATCGGGTATACGAAGTTCGATATTGTTTTCTTTAATTTTATATGCATTATGTTATTGTACACATAGGCTTAGTAAGTTGGATTAAAGGTTCTCCATTTGGGGAAGAAAAGCCTAAAAGCCTACCTTTACCACGATGCTTTGCCGCGCCGGATGATGTATATTTGATTGAATGTAAGATGTGTTCAATCGGGTATACGAAGTCCGATATTGTTGTCTTTAATTTTATATGCATTATGTTATTGTGCGCATGGGCTTAGTAAGTTGGATTAAAGGTTCTCCATTTGGGGGAAGAAAAGCCTAAAAGCCTACCTTTACCACGATACTTCGCCGCGCTCTTTTATTACGTTGTTTGCCTTTTGTATGACATCTCCTTGCATAATCATGCATCATATTGCATTGCGCATGGGCTTAGTATGTTAGTCTAAAGGTTCTCCATTTGAGAAAAGAAAAGTCTAAAAGACTACATTTACGACAGTACTTTGTCGCGCCTTTCGTTATGTCATTTACCCTTTTGCATATCATTGCTTTATTTACGCATGCATTGTAATATATTGCGCATGGGCTTATTGTGTTGGTCTAAAGGTCCTCCATTTAGAGGAGGGAAAAGTCCAAAAGGCTACCTTTACCATGATATTTGCCGCGCCCTCATTCCATTGATTACATCATCTACCTTTGTCTTAGCTTGATCTATTATCACTTGCGTATCCATGTTATGATAGCATTCGGGCATTATTTCTCGTGGTACATCGGATGGAAACCAATATATAAATTCCATAGCCGATTCCGAATGGACGGTAATACGGTCTGTACTTGGGATACAATTCCATGTACCACTTGGAAAAATGCCCACGTATGTGTTTGTGTCAATCTTAGATATCATTTTCTATATCACATCATTGCACGTTTATTCTGTATTCATAATTGCCTCTTTAGTTATTTATTTTCATTATGTGCTTAATTGTCTTTCCTTAATATGCATGCTTGTATAAATGTTATTTTTTTGCGCTTCTGTGTCTATCAATGTGAAATTATACATTTGCCGGCATTTTGATTTTCTTGATATCACATGCTAGTACCACTATGGTTTATTTGTTGGTTTTTGTATTCATGAATATTACGTGCTTATGAAATTATATGCTTGTCGTTATTCTGATTCACTTTTATGTATGCTTGTATGATTATTGTTTGCTTGCGTTCCCGTATCCATGAATATAATATGCTTATGAAATTGTATGTTTATCGTTATTCCGATTTACTTTTAAGCATGCAAACTTAGATATATGATATATGCAAAATTAGATATGAGCCTCATTTTTATGCATGTGAACTTAGAAATAGAATCTTTTTGAGCATATATGTTGAGTAGATTCGGTTAATTCATTGCACAAGTTAAATCATCACAAGTGGCATAAGTAAGGGACCATTCCGAACCCAATGATTTGAGGTCTTCCCTTGCGAGGGGTGAGTGCGGCCTTAAATCACATTTTCCCGGTTCACATCGGGTGGCGACTCCATGTTATTTCTCCAGTTTAGTTAGCCCGCAGACTATTCCGTACTCCCAACCGGGCCACGAGCCCGGAACAGCGTCGTCCAACATCTGTGTCCTACAGTTTGGCGACTCCACTGGGGATAGAGAATTGGCCCCGAAATAATGTCTTGTTATGTTTATGATTTGTGCTTTATTTAATCGTATCTATAATAGGTTAAGAGGGTTAATTCAAAGGCATTGTTTAAGGCTAGGTAATGGTTGGGTGTCTTCCTTCATTCACTACCTTTCTATAAGGAAAAGCTGTGAAGACACCTAGTTAATCATTACCCGTAGCTCTTTGTGACAGACTAATTTGGAGGACTCGTTGTTTATTCCTGTCACCAAGGCGATATGAGCCTAAGAGACTTGGGTATTTAAGAGAGTTCGCTCCACCCTCTCTCTGGGGAATCTACAACGGGAAGTCTATTTGACAGTTAGTCACATGCCATAACTCGTTGGCACGTACCTTAAGGAATAAAAAAGGTACGCTCACTTGGTTGCTTGAACCCTTGAGTGGGGAGTCCTAGTTGTGGGCAATCCTTCGTCAGTGAGAGCCTTTGTCCGCACTCCCGTAAACCCACATGTGAACCTTAGAGATTGTTTGTTCTATGCTTGTGTTTGGGGCCATTGTCATTTGGATTCATTTGGACTTCTTGTCGGAAATGCGAACTTGTTGGGCCATTTAAACTGGGATGAGTTCGTATCCTATGACAATTGGGCCAAAATCGTCTGAAATGCCGATGGGCCACTCTGTAGAAATTATTTCTTTGTCCTTATGTTTGGGACCATCGTCATTTGGATTCAGTTGGACTTTTTGTTAGAAATGCGAACTTGTTGGGCCATTTAAACTAGGACGAGTTCGTATCCTATGACAATTGGGCCAAAAGCTTATAAAATGCTGATGGGCCATTTTATGTGTGGGCCTCTCATCATTTACAGTTGTTTAGCCATGTTGTTGCAAAGTGTAAACCTATTGAGCCTTTTTCAACTAGGACAAGTTTGCACCGCGCAATGGCGTAGTTGAACACTTTAAAATGATAATGGGCCAACTAGTGTAAAATTTCTATGGGTTTATATATTACAAGCATTGCACGCATACATGCTGACTAAGAATTTTAAAAGGCATCATAGACTCCCGTTGGGTTAGGAAAGAGGGAAGACTTACTAAAAGGCCGATAGCAGACATGAGTGGATCAGAAAATGAGGTATCTCGCGTGGATCAGCTAGAGAATGGTCTCGCCAAGATTACTGAACAGTTGCAAGCCTTGACTACTGCCATGGCAAATATGGCTGTGCCCCGTGCTGGGGGAAACTCTGAGAATGTAAGACGTGAGGAGCCTCCGAATAGGTTGGGGGATGACATCCCCACTTTCGATGATGATATGGCTGAATATGCCACGGGGAGAATAGCCGGGTCTCAGACCGAGATACAGAAACTCCGTGATCAGATGGAGTCATTTACCCATAAACTGAAGGGAAAACATGAGGACTTCTTGGATTATGAGGCGATGACCTTCGAGGAGCAGCTGCCAACTCAGTTTAAAATGCCTGATATAGCCAAATTTAATGGGAATGGAGACCCGAGGGTCCATATGCGGCAATATGTCTCGGTGATGAGTTCAGTGGGCCTGTCATAGCGCCAAGTTCAAAAGATGTTTGGGATGTCACTCGAGGGGGCGCCTATAGTGTGGTATCACAGCCTTGAGAAAAAAGGTTAAGGAAGATTGGAGGGAACTGGCAGACGCCTTTCTGAAACAGTATGTTATAGATCTGGAGATCGATTTGTCACTCCGCGATTTGGAGAACACTAAGCAGAAGCCGGAGGAGAGCTTCAAGGAGTATGTAGACCGCTGGAGGAGCCAGCTTTTAAAGATGCAGACTCGGCTTTCAGAGAAAGACCAGATCAAGATGATCATCAAGGACACCAACCCCTCTATTTATGGTAAGCTGAGGAGGATGACTTCGATGATCGCTGATTTTCGACAGTTGAGAGAGACTGTTATGGATATTGAGGAGGAAGAGGTTGAGAACATAAAGCTTTATGGCCAGAATAAGAGAACTTTTGGGGGCCCTTCTGAAACCAAGCCCGCTAGTGCCGAGGTCACCGCCATCAGAAACAGGCGATTTTCCAACCTTGCCAGGCCTCTATCGAAGGTGTTTGAAAATTTGAAGATGCAAGGACTCCTGAAACCCTTGGAATATAAACCACTACCATCAGTGAATGACTGTTTGCCTGGATGTCCATCCTGGTTTACTTATGCTACGATATATGATATGGTTGGAAACAAAGAAAAAGTCTCTGCAATAAAAAGAAAAGAAAAAAATAGACCGCCTATAACCGATAAGCGTGAAGCTACCCATGGGCGACTATTAGGACCACCATTAGGAGAAATGCTACCTTAAAGGGTAGGTGTGTTGAAAAAAAAATTGAGAAAAAGAATGAACAAATGAAAATAAAAAAGACCATATCATGTTGAGTATGACAAAGTAATCACAGAGTGTGATTAAGACAGACAGGTTGGTTAGACCCACTAATCCGATTCTCCGAGATGAAATCATCAAGTTGGCCTACTAAGGAATAAGCTGCGAAAGAGCATTGGCACACACACACTAGGAGTCTAGTTCAGATCACATATTCAGACGATCGGAGTTGAGTGTATCAAGTACGTTGAAGGTTCTCAGGTTTCGACGCAAAGCATTCATTGAGGACAAAAAATGTCTAACTATCAGGATCATCTCATGAAAGGCACCATGGTATGTTGAAAGAAACCATCACATCATCAATATCAGTTTTTGAGGATGAGTCCCAGGGACAAAGCCCATTTTAGCATTAGTATCGGTCTGGCCGGGTATGGCACTCTGGGGGCGAGGCCCACGTCATCAGAGTTTGGAATGAATCCAGGAATGAATCCTAGGGTCGAGGCCCGCACAGTCAGAGTTTTGGAATGAATCCTAGGGCCGAGGCCCACATCATCAGAGTTTGGGATGAATCCATGAATGAATCCTAGGGTCGAGGCCCACACAGTCAGAATTTTGGAATGAATCCTAGGGTCTAGGCCCGCACAGTCAAAATTTTGGAATGAATCATAGGGTCGAGCCCCGCGCAGTCAGAGTTTTGGAATGAATCTAGGAATGAATCCTAGGGCCGAGGACCACATCATTAGAATTTTGGAATGAATCCTAGGGTCGAGGCCCGCGCAGTCAGAATTTTGGAATGAATCCTAGGGTCGAGGCCCGTATAGTCATAGTTTTGGAATGAATCCGGGAAAGAATCCTAGGGCCGAGGCCCAAGTCACCAGCAGTTTTGGGATGCGTCTCAGGATCGAGGTCCGCTGCATCATCAACTCAGCTTAAAGCAGCAGGCAATTCAGGTGGCAGCTGGCGAGCCAGGTAAGTAAAAATGCATTGCATAACTTTGATAGGATTTTTCTTGTCACACACTGCATAAGTCCCATCAAAGTGGGGGCGACTGTAGGCACTACATTTTTGCATATAAGACCCTATGATGAGTTTCAGTTGGAGACACTACCTTTTAAGTAGAAGAAGTCACGGGAAACGGACGTCGAAAGGAATCGGGATTTTGTTAGATTTTATTCGCTTGTTTAGCTTCGGGCTCACTTGTTGGACCTCCGTTTTAAAGCACATTGGCCCAAAAAACCCCGCAAACCACTTAACTTTAGCCCAAAACCCCCGCAAACCACTTAACCTTGGCCCAAAACCCTTGAAACACACCAAGCCCACCACCAACCACACGCCCACCATAAGCCCACTTAAAACACATCCAAATAATTTAAATACATATTTAACACATGGGAAAATCAAAACAAATTAAATAAAATCTAAATAATTGCCTACCTAATTAACATAAATCTAATATATCAACTTCCTAATTAAACCAAATCTTGTCTCCAATCAATCTCTTGCTTTCCTTGCATGACACTAAGAAATATCTCACCTTTATTGCATGATCTCTCATTCCTTCTCCAACAAGATTTAACCCTAGCCTTTGTCTATAAGAGAAACACAATTTTAACCCTTCACCTCTCATAGCTCTCATGCCTAATACAAGAAGAATAAGTAAAAATAATTCCATCAATCTCCTCCATTCACATTGCCGCAAGTATCACCACCAAAAACACCACTCCATTGCCGCAAGTCCTCATCACACATAACCTAACTCCATTGCCGCAATACCCCTCATATACAGCACCTTAAACTACCGAGAACACCCATCCTACACAGCCCTCTTAAACTACCGAGAGAACCCTAGCCTTGCTTATTCAATTTTATAACATCCTTTTAATAATGGTAATTGAATAATTGATGTTACAAAAAATTGAAAAACCCTAGCCTTGGCCGATTTTTTGAATTGATGGGAGGAGAATGGTTGTTTTGGTTTTGGAAACAATTTGATCTAAGTATATAAAGAAAATTTGATTTTCTTTTTACTCTCTCCCATTCTTTGCAACCCTAGCCACCTTCTTCATCTTCACCATTCTCTCAAAAGTTGAGGATCTCCATTGAAGAACAAAAAGAAGAAAAATAAATATTTTGTGCGACAAAATCTCTAAACCGTTTAAGGAGAGTGTAGCCCACAATAAGAAGATAGCTCGGAAGACCTTGTGGCATTGAACCAAAATCAATATTCTCCTATTCTCTATCTCACGGCAGTAGGACTATTTTATTGTCCATTGCCGTGAATCATATAATTGATTCGGGGCTCAGTTTGTTTCGTTTTAATTTGGGATTTTAGGAAACACCTAGGGAACCTTTTAGGGCTGTATTGTGGTTGTATTATGAGTGAAAAATCAGACCTAAAACATCCTTGAAGTTCACGCAAATTAGAGGATGATTTGTGTGCAGTTCCGTTGTGTAACGGGTCCTAAATAGTCCATTATTTCACTGCAGTTCGGAGGGCTGTTCGGGGACTATTTCGGGGGCATTCCGGGGCTGAAATTTTGTCTGAAACATAAGCAAAATTCCAGTATACCCACTGGTTACATTCGGCTAAAGGAAGGGGAAAGCAGAAAAAAAATTTCAAGACCGATCCGTGTGCCTAAGCCGCTTCCGCTGCGCGAGGAAAGCGTTTCCTACAATATAACCGAGTCTACGCAACAACAACCTGCATCTAAGTTTGCATACTACCTATATCTAAGTTTGCATGCATAAAAGTAAGTCAGAATAACGGCAAGCACACAATCTCATGCATACATTAAATCGCTAAGCATGGCCATGTAAATAAATAATAATCTAAACATAAACGTAGAAGAGACATAATCAAGTTCCTAATGCGAAAGAAATAACTAAATCATACTTGGAAATAATCAACCTATCATGCATAAAAAATAACACACTAAACAACCTAATCATGCCTAAAAGTAACATACTATTTCTAATAAACAACAAATAAACATAAGATCAGATGACATGAAATATGTGCGTCTCTCAAGCGGTACATGGCAT